>MJUU01063890.1:2668-20053 GCA_002080025.1 Modiolus philippinarum | reverse complement strand
CCAAGTGATGGCAAAAGCTCACCCTGGCATAGCCAGGTGAGCTAAAAAGGAAAATCCCATACCTATTTTTAAACTAGATATTACCTATCAGGTGACAAGGAAGTTGATAATTAAATGATTATTGTATACTGTATTATTAAACCTCCGTGAATTTTTCAATAGGGACATTTGATTTGTACTTCCCTTTATCAGTGTACTTTGATATACTTTCAGAAGAACAGAGAGGAAGATGATGACAAGATTCTTCATTGTTGTATGTGTAACTGTTTTATTCTGGACAGAAACATTGGCATATGTTAGGCCAATTATTGGTATGTATACATGTGAAAATTGAAAGCATTTAGATGTAATAGGCAGTATATATTAACTTTTGTGTTCATCCGTCCAACCGCCTGCCATAGGGTTACATATGCACTTTGAGGAGACAACTCCTCCTAGAGCACTGAGCGGAATTTACTTAAAACTTTTACAGAATTTTCATTTCAGATTGCCATTGTGCACCGACTACAGTATTTGAAAATTTAAGTTGATTGGATTTTAAGAAAAATGGGCAAAGGGCATTTTAGTGAAAATGAATTTGATTGTGGTGGACATTTTAGTGAGAGAAAAGTGTACATTTTAGCGAATTGAAATTAAGTTACCTGTAAAATATTGATGGACAATTAGCGAATCATAATTTAATTAGATAGATATATGATCTTTAAAAAATCATAAAATATAGAAATTAAATAAAAAAAATGTTTAGATTTAAAAGCAAATGTATCATAGTGAGGTTAGAGACAGTTTTGTGGAAGATTGTGTGTTTGTTTCACCTAAACAGAGTGACTAGAATACATAAAGAGCTTGTGTAAAAAGTACCCTAATGCAGAAATTGAAGCGCAAGGGAACATTTTGTTATAGCTCTTGTTTTCAAGTATACCGGACAAATACCCAGTTATAATTGTCTAACATGTGTGTGCTTTTGATGTACTTTTGTTGTTTTTTTTCCACTTTTTTAGCTCGCCTGGCTATGCTAGGGTGAGCTTTTACCATTAGTTCATATCCGTCATCCGTCGTCTGTCGTAAAATTTTCATTCAAAGATCTTCTTCTCTGAAACCAATGGGCCAGTCGGAACCAAACTTGGTCACAATAGTCCTTGGGTGGTCCCCTTTAAAAATTGTATCCCGTAGGTCCATACCTTATCCAAGATGGCCTCAGCGGGGAGCATAGTTTTAACATTGGACCATATGGAAAAAAACATTTAAGGATTTTCTTCTCAGAAACCACTAGTCCAATTATAACCAAACTTTAAACATTTTTCAAAATTATGGATTTCCTTTGTTTGGATTCTAGTGCTGCTGATGAGGAATTAATTTCCGAAATGGCCATACAGCTCATTAAATTATTGCAGTTTGAGTTATCATATGTGTTATTGTCTCATGTTCATTTACTCCATATCCTTTCGTAAAATATTAGCCACAATGGTCCTTAGATGGTCCCATCCAAAAAGGTATCTGACTGGTCTGTACCTCATCCAAGATGGCTGCCAGCTGGGGACATATTTTTTACATTGGACCCTATGGAGAATACATTCAAAGATCTTCCTCTCAGATATTACCAGTCCAATTATAGCCAAACTTAGTCACAATGGTCCTTAGATGGTCCTTTTCAAAAAAAGGTATCCGGCATGTCCGTGCTGCATCCAAGATGGCTGCCAGCGAGAACATAGTTTTAACATTGAACCCTATGGAAAATACATTCATAGATCCTCTTCTCAGAAGCTACTAGTTCAAATAGAACCAAACTTAGCCACAATGGTCCTTATATGGTCCCATCCAAACATTGTATCCATCAGGTCCGTACCTCATCCAAGATGGCTGCCAGCCGGGGACATGATTTTAGCATTGGACCCTATGGTAAAGACATTCAAAGATCTTCTTCTCTTAAACTACCAGTCCAATTATAACCAAACTTAGTCACAATAGTCCTTAGATGGTCCCTTCTAAACAAGGTATCCGACAAGAGATCTTTTCCAAGATGGCGGCCAGCAGGGAACATAGTTTTTACATTGGACCCCATGGAAAATACATTCAAAGATCTTCTTCTCAGATATTACCAGTCCAATTATATCCAAACTTAGTCACAATGGTCCTTAGATGGTCCCATCCATTCGGCAAGTCTGTACCTCATCCCAGATGGCTAGTAGTGGGGAACATAGTTTTTACATTGGACCGATTGATTTTAAGGGGAACCAATGTCCTAATTTTTATTTGAATTGGGGTCTGATATGGATTGTAATGGATGGTGGAGCTCTGTTGCCATGGAAACTAGTCCAGAAGACTTAAATTTTAGAAAAAAAGTATTCTGCTAGATATTTTATTTTTAGGGGTCCGGAGAGCTATTGTCATCACCCCGGTGTCGGCGTCGGCGTCGGCGTCAGCAAAACTTTAACCTGGCTTGTGGAATGGAGACCTGAAGAACTAGGATGTTGATATTTGGTATGTGGCATCCTTGTGATGAGAGCTTTCTTTTGGTACCATACTTGTAGACATTTTGACCTTGACCTTGCCCTTAGGGCAATTTTTAAAAAACTTTAACCTTGCCTCTAGAAGGTAGGCTTTTAGTAGTAGGGTGTTCATATTTGGTATGTAACTTCCTTATGATGAGAGCTTTCTAGTGGTGCCATATTTGTAGACATTTTGACCTTGACCTTGCCCTTAGGGCAATTTTTAAAAAACTTTAACCTTGCCTCTAGAAGGTAGGCTTTTAGTGGTAGGGAGTTCATATTTGGTATGTAACTTCCTTATGAGGAGAGCTTTCTAAAGGTACCACATTTGTAGACATTTTGACCTTGACCTTGCCCTGAGGGCAATTTTTTTAAAACTTTTAACTTCACTTCTAGAATTAAGTTGCTTAGTGGTAGGGTGTTTAAATTTGATATGTAACTTTCTTGTGAAGAAAGCTTTTTATTACTTTCGAATTTATTGTGCATTGAAGTTACTGGAATCACCGGCGAGCTATGTTGTCTTCTGACAACTCTTGTTGATATGGGCAATATGTATACTAGATAACAAAGGGAACCTCTGCCCAAATTTTTTTTGTAAAAGGAGGACTCTGAATGTTTTAAGTATTAAAGTAACTATTTAATTTGACATTGGATATATATGTTGTATTTAATGTTATTGTGTCGCCTGGGTTCACGCAGTGGCGACATATAGGGATCACTATCCGTCATCTTGCATTGGCGTCGTCTGCATCACAAAAATTTGTGTCACATTTTTCTCAGGAACCGTGTAATTTGGCATGAAGTGTCAGTATGAGGACCTATATCGTGTAACAGAGTTTCGTATCTCTTGCTTGCCCACTTCCTGTTTGACGGAACTTAGAATATTTTTGTTATTACGCAGGCGAAACATGTCTTCCCTGGAAGACTTACTACTAAGTTTTGATTTGTAATCTGTAAAGGTAGCCAGTTATTTGAACAACCTTCTTTGTGATCACTGTCATGTCCCACTTTACATAAATTTTTCTCTGATGAATTCATAAAACTTGGTCAGATGATATGTTGGTACAGTTAAACTTGACTTGAGCTATTATTAGGTCCAACTATATTCAGCCTAATAAACGGTACAAAAAATGAGTTTGATACATCTGTGTTATTCAGGCAATTGAAGTTTGAGCCCTAAAATTTCACATGTAGCTGTAATCCATTCCGTGCAGGCTGTATTTCCTGATTTTAGAAGAGTTATCTCCCATCATTGAAGGTTCTGCCATATACATGGCTACAACAAGTTCCTGTTTATCAACAAACACATTTTTCAATAATCATTTTTAGCTCACCTGGCTATGCCAGGGTGAGCTTTTGCAATCACTTTGCGTCCATCGTCTGTCTGTCCATCGTCCGTCCGGCCGTAAACTTTTCATTCAAAGATCTTCTCCTCTGAAACCACCGGGCCAATTGAAACCAAACTTGGCCACAATAGTCCTTGGGTGGTCCCCTTTAAGAATTGGGTTGCTCAGGTCTGTACGTCATCCAAGATGGCAGCCAGCTGGGACAAAAATTTAACATTGGACCTTATGGAAAAAAACGTGTCAAATTCTTTTTCTCTGAAACTACTGGGCCAATTGGAACCAAACTTGGCCACAATAGTCCTTGGGTGGTCCCTTACAAAAAAGTTGTTTTTCAGGATCGCACTACATTCAACATGGCCGCTAGCGGGGGACATAGTTTTGACATTGGACCCTATGGGAAAACACATTCAAAGATCTTCTCCTCTGTAACTACTGGGCAAATTGGAACCAAACTTGGCCACAATAGTCCTTGGGTGATCCCTTACAAAAAAGGTGTTTTTAAGGTCTGTGCGAATTCCAAGATGGCTGCCAGCGGGGAACATAGTTTTAACATTGAACCCTATGGGAAAACATTTTCAAAGATCTTCTTCTCTGAAACTACTGAGCCAATTGGTACAAACTTGGCCACAATAGTCTTTGGGTTGTCCCTTACAAAAAAGGTGTTTTTCAGGATTGTGCTGCAATCAACATGGCCGTCAGAGGGGGACACAGTTTTAACATTGAACCCTATGGGAAAACACATTCAAATATCTTCTTTTCTGAAACTACTTGGCCAATTGGAAACAAACATGGCCACAATAGTTGTTAGGTGGTCCTTTGCAAGAAAGGTGTTTTTCAGGTCAGTGCTATATTCAAGATGGCCGCCAGCGGGAAACATAGTTTTAACATTGGACCCTATGGGAAAACATTTTCAAAGATCTTCTTCTTTGAAACTACTGAGCCAATTCATACTAAACTTGGCCACAATAGTCTTTGGGTGGTTCCTTACAAAAAGGTGTTTTTCAGGATTGCGCTACATTCAACATGGCTGCCAGTGGGGGATATAGTTTAACATTGGACCCTATGGGAAAACACATTCAAAGATCTTCTCCTCTGAATGTACTGAGCAATTGGAACAAAACTTGGCCAAAATAGTCATTGAGTGGTCCCTTGCAAAAAGGTGTTTTTCAGGTCAGCGCAATATCCAACATGGCAGCCAGCGGGGAACTTAGTGTTTCCCATGGGGTCTTGTCAAAGATCTTCTCCTCTGAAACTACTTGGCCAATTGGAACCAAACTTGGCCACACTAGTGCTTAGGTGGTCCTTTGCAAAAAATGTGTTTTTCAGGTCAGCGTGATATTCAAGATGGCCACCAGGGGGAAACATAGTTTTAACATTGGACCCTATGGGAAAACACTTTCAAAGATCTTCTTCTCTGAAACTACTGAGCCAATTGGAACCATACTTGGCCACAAGAGTCATTGATCGGTCCCTTGCAAAAAGGTGTTTTTCAGGTCAGTGCGATATCCAACATGGCAGCCAGCGGGGAACTTAGTGTTTCCCATGGGGTCTTCTCCCCTTAACTAAGGGATATTGGATTATGTTTAATTATATATAAGGGCTCTTTAACATAAAATGTCTATGTTAACCCTTTACCACTCAGAACTTTTCGTGAAAATATGCCGTTTTCGAATGTTTGCAAATTTATGTTAATAATATGCAAATGAGCTGGATGCTGATAAAGATACCTATTGTCTTGTATAAAGGCAAGTACGCCGAGCTGGGGGAGGACGGCATTGGAGGAAAATTGGGGAGGGGNTGGGGGGGGGGGGGGGGGGGGGGGGGGGGGGAAACCACCCACCCCTTTGAAAAAAGTGCTAATTTTGGCATTTTTTCGTTCTAAAATCAGAATTTGACAACCGGAAGTGAAGTAAATCTTCTGAATTAGTAATGCATGTTAAACTTAAGAGTCTTGTCCCTCTATTGATGGCAGCTGGTAATCGATTCAATAACACTTCCGGTCTACATAAATGTTTATGGAGAGCCAAATCTGCAGAAAATGTCAATTTTTCCAATTTTCGAGTTTAATGACCTCTGGTGACCCCAAACCGCATTCATACCGGTCTTCTTTGTCTTGTTCACAGAGATCACTTATGTGACATTACTTTCAGACTAAAAGAACAGTGCTTACTTACACAGTGACGGAGAACCAGTCTTCCTTTCATGCCCACCCCCTTGAAAAATGACCGAGTTTTGTCTCTGAAAAATTCTTTTGGGTATTGGTAGTGTTCAGTTTTTCCAAATCTAACTGCAATACTACATTGCTGCTAAAAATGACAAGAACAGAGTCCTAGCGTTCTGATGAGCCAAGTTTGATGACATTCGGTAAAGTATGGAGGACCATTTCGAACATTTAAGACAAAGTGACCCTAGAGGCGTCCAGAGACGCTAGTGAGTGGTAAAGAGTTAATCAAGGGCCAGGTGAGCGGTACAGGCTCTTAAAAGCCTCTTGTTAGAGAAACAAAACTGTGAAAAAATGAATGAATATACATAGGTTGACTGATGCCTAGAATCTATTCAGTAAATCTGTCCCAACTGTGTTTGTGATAAATTTTTCACCAGCTTGTGTGTTAAATAAAAAACCTTGCCATCAAATATGAAAGTAAACGGACTATGTTACATGTATATTCATATACATTGTAAAATTCTGTCATCTTTTTACAAACTTAAAGGAAATGATTTTATAGAGTGATGCCATCCCCACACTCCATGTTTGACACAGAAAACAGTTGTTATAGACCCTGGGTGTAATTTTCCTCAACAATTTGGAATTCAAATGATAGATAATCACTATTTTTACTAAAAAGGAATACAAGGATATATGGTTGCTTGGAAGAATTCCCAAAAATAAGAGTTCTTTGATACTTTGAGGGAGTTTACCAAAATTGGAATCCAATATTTTGGAACAGCCAATTGATGAAAATGTTTCATCGAGTTCTTTGAGACTTTGAGGGAGTTTACCAATATTGGAATCCAATATTTTGGAACAGCCAATTGATGAAAATGTTTCACCCAATTAAAACAAATTATTAAAGCACGGTTGCTAGATAGAATTCCAAAAATAAGTGGCCTTTGAGACTTTCAGGAAATTAACCAAAATTGGAATCAAAATTTTTGGAATCCAATATATGAAAATATTTATTTAAAACAAAGCAAATTCTAAAAGTATGGTTGCTAGGTAGAATTCCAAAAAAAATAAGTTGTTTCTGAGACTTTCAGGAAATTTACCAAAGTTGGAATCAGATATTTTTGAAATCCAATTGATGAAAATGTTTGTCCTAATTGAAACAAATTCTAAAAGTATGGTTGCTAGGCGGTATTTCAAAAAATAAGTAGTTTTTGAGACTTTCAGGGTATTTACCAAAATTGGAATCACATTTCAGAAATCTAAGTATTCAGAACTTTATTTTTTTCTAAACACTTCCAAAAAAATATAATATCATATGCTTAAAGTTCAAAAATATGAGTCTTTGACATTTTCAGGAAATTTACCAAAGTTGGAACCGGAATCAAAATTCCGAAAGCTTATTGCACATCTGCAGACCATATGTTACAATTCTATAACAAAATTAAATCCATAAATCCAAAAATGTAGGAGGAGTTCTACTGACAAGCTCACATGTGTCAAAATTGACATAGTGGGGACTCTTGTGTGCACCAAGACAAATATAAAAAATCCAAAAGCTTCTTGCGCATCTGCAGCATATATGCAACAATTCTATAACAAAATTAAAACACTAAATCCAAAAATGTAGGAGGAGTTCCACTGACAAGGTTCATCTAACAGACAGATGGACGGACAGACTGATGGAGGGACAGACGGACAGGACCATAACAATATTCCTGCATTTTCTTCAGAAAAGTGTGGGGATAGTCAAGACACATCATGTTGTTTGACCCGGTCAAATAGTCCAAGCTGGTTCAGGACAAATTTTATTCTAAAATATATTTAGAAGATCACTCAGAAGTGCCCACATTCTTGTAATTTCAAACATCCACCCATTAAATCATTTTTATTAAACCCCCGCAAACTTAAATTCGGGGATATATAGAGATCATCCTATCTGTCGGTCCGTCTATCTGTCTGTCCGTCCGTCTGTCTGTCTGTCCGTCTTTCAGTCTGTCAGTCTGTTTGTCCGTCTCTCTGTCCATGTTCCTTGTCAGCATATGTTCTCTTAAAACGGCTGCTTGGATTTTCATAAAATTTTACACAATTCTAGTAAACCATCTGAAGATGTGCATGAACTAATATGGTTGCTGCCCAATTTTGAAAGAAGATAATTTGTCTTTGAAATTTTTCTGGCAAAAAAGAGAGGGTGGGGGTGACGAACCTTGTCAGCGCATGTTCTCCTATACGGCTGCTTGGGTTTGGTTAAATGTTACACAGTTGTAGTATATTACCTGAAGATGTTCATGAAGTAATGTGGTTGCTCTCCGAAATTGTAAAGGGGAGAAAATTTGTTTTTGAATATTTCCTAGAAAAAACGGGACAAGCCTTGTCAATGCATTTTCTTCTAAACAGCCGCATGGATTTTGAAGAAATGCTTCACAGTCATATTTCACCACTTAAAGATGTGCATGATGTAATATGGTACCTTCCAGATTTTTTAAGGGGAGGAAAGTTTATCTTTGAACATTTTCTGGAAATTAAAAGGGGGACGAACCTTGTCAGCGCATGTTCTCATAAACGGCTGCTTGGATTTAGGTAAAATGTTACAGTTGTAGTATTCCACATGAAGATGTGCATGAAGTAATATGGTTGTTTTCAGAAATTTAAAGGCCATTTTGATTAAAGGGAGATAATTTGTCTTTTAATATTTTGAACCTTGTCAGTGCATTTTTGTGTCGCCTGCACACGTAGTGTTGGGTGACATATAGAGATTACTTTAGTCGTCTTGTGTCATCTTTGTCATGAAGTAATATGGTTACTTTCAGAAATTTAAAGGCCATTATAGGGAGATAATTTGTCTTTGAATATTTTGAACCTTGCCAGTGCATTTTTGTGTTGCCTGCACACGTAGTGTGGGGCGACATATAGAGATTACTTTAGTCGTCTTGCGTCATCTTTGCCGCTGATGTTGTCTATCTCACTTTTTAGTAACATTTTTATCAGCAACTACAAATCACAGCCACTTGAAATTTGTATGAACTTCATTATGAGGTTCCATATTGCGCTTATCGAAACCAGATCTGTCAGAAATCTACTTCCTGTTTACTGACTTAGAATACCTTCCACACATCAGTCAATGTAAAAATTTTTGTCACACTTTTCGCAGCAACTACAAATCACAGCCACTTGAAATTTTGTATGTGACTTCATAATTAGGTTCCATATTGCGCTTATGGAAATTAGGTCTTTTGGACAACTACTTCCTGTTTACTGACTTGGAATATTTTCCACAAATACTGGCAAGGTAAAATTTCTCAGCAACTACAAATCACAGCCACTTATAATTTTGTATGTGACTTTATTATGAGGTTCCATATTGCACTTATTGAAATCAGGTCTGTCGGACATCTACTTCCTGTTTACTGACTTGGAATATTTTCTACAAATACTGTCAATGTACAAATTTTTGTAACACTTTTCTTAGCATCTACAAATTACAGCCACTTGAAATTTTGTATGTGACTTTATTATGAGGTTCCATATCCTGCTTATGGAAATCAGGTCTGTCAGACATATACTTCCTGTTTACCAACTTGGAATATTTTCTACAAGTACTGTCAGTGTAAAAATTTTCATAACACTTTTCTCAGCAACTACAAATCATAGCCACTTAAAATTATGTATGTGACTTCATTATGAGGTTCCATAATGTGTTTATCGAAATCAGGTCTGTTGCACATCTTTCTGTTTACCGATTTGGAATAATTGTGTTTCAAACAACAGCAGTGCAGGCGACTCATGTCTTCCATGGAAGACTCACAATTTATCTCCTAAACAGCTGCTTGGACTTTGATGAAATGTAACAGAGTTGTAGTACACCACTTGAAGATGTGCATGAAGTAATATGGTCTCTTCCTGTTTTTGTTTTCAGGGAAGATAAATTTATCTTTGAATATTTTCTTGAAAAATGGGGACGAACCTTGTAAGTGCATGTTCTCTTGAATGAAATTGTGGATTTTGATGAAATGTTACACAGTTGTAGTATACCACATGAAGATGTGCATGACATAATGTGGTTAATAATTCCTGTCTGAAATTTTAAAGTGTAGATAATTCATCTTTGAAAAATTTTCTTGAAAAAGAGGGATGTATATCATTGTGTCCATACTTGTCTTGTACTGTGGAAATTGTGATGAAAAAGTGAGAAATTTTTCTCCTTCTATATTTATATTTGAAGCACTTTAATTTTTTTCCTGTATCAAACATAGGGGAGGTTGAAATTGTAACGCTGTAGTACCAATAACTTTGTCATCCTCTTCAATGAATTATGCACCTTCATTCTTTTCCCAGTTGCCATTGCTGCTGTACTATCAGGAACTGAGGTAGTTTGTGAAAAAACTATCTATTTCACACATGCTCAAAATTGTTTTTTGTGGATGAATTTTTCTTGTATCACAACGTGACAGAACAAAACCTGACAGTGGTGACACCAAACAGGACAAATTATGGAAGCTAGGTCACTCACCGCAGAATTCCACTGCCATACTTTTCCCATCTTTCTACAACTTGTTAATTGCATAACCATCATAAAAATGTCTTTAATTCCTCTTGTAATTATGTTGCCCCAAACGTAGTCAGGACTACATATTGTTATTATCAATTACTTTCAAATAGTTTAATAGAAAATTGATGATACTTGATATATATTGTTTTTTAGGTGTTATTGCTCAGAAATCTACAAGTACACATGGAGATATGGGAATACCAGCTGATTACATTAAATGGATAGAAAGTGCTGGCGGTGGTGTTGTTCCTATTAAGTTAGTATAATATCAATTAAATAAACCCCTCCCTTGTTAATGTGTAATATATACCACATCATCAACTGAAGTGGCACCTTGGAATACACAGAAAATAGACATACCGTAAACCAGAAATTTTGTGCAATATTTTTGGTGGTTTTTCAAATGGAATTCATTTTTAGCAGTCTTGCTTTCTTTCTTGTCAAGGTGCTATATCAAGAATTCCATCAAAATATTTGAAACCATTTTTTCCCGAACTTTATCTCTAATGCAAAAATAGGGACAAATGAAACTGTGCCTTAAATTTTCTGGTTTACAGTAAGACAAAATAAACAGAATTATCACAAGTTGGATACATAAAATTTTAAATGCATGATATATCCAGACATAAACATTCATTCTCTCTCATTACCTATTCCTTGCACAAATAGTTATTTGTCGTACACAATGAGACTTTGAAGCTGGTGTTAGATATGAGCTTGCTGTATCGCTTTTACGGGAATTTCATTGATTGAGTACCAAGAATAACACGTACATCATGCGTGATGTTTCTATTGGACCACTGTGAGATCTCGTTGGCCGTGATTAACATTACCAAGCAACAGTGTTGTTGTCACAAGCAAGCAAACAAAAAATAGCAGTTCAGCACCAAAAATTCACTTCATATATTTTTGAAAATCATAAGAGAAATGGTTTTAACAACTCGAAAGAATTGTATATTGCTGGATATCAACTCTCGTTATGTAATTTCAAATATAATAAACTCGCCAAAGGCTTGATTATTATATTTTGAAATTATATAACTCTAGTTGATATCCATCGATAAACAATTCTTTCTCGTTATGAAAACTATAAATTTTAGCTGCGGGCTTTATAACCAGTTGTCATGCTTTACCAGTATTGGAAGTCAGTTATTATCCCTTGTTACATAAAACTGTATAGAGAAGGTGCTGGATGAGGTAGCTGAAACACAGTTTAGAATAAAATTCCACAGGGAATGTATCAAACTCCCTTGTAGGACTGGGATATTATATAGACAGAAGGCCTGTAATGTCTGAAACATCTGCAAAAGGTTAGGAAGAACAAGAGATATTTCTATTTAATTCACATTCAGTTAGTGCATTTTGTTCCTTTATTCAATTAATTATTTTTTGTGATTGAAAACGCTGCTGTACCATATTTCTTTTGTTTGAAGTGGTTCGGGGGTACTAAAAAGAAAACCATAGATTTTTCTTATGTTTCTTTGATTGAAAGTTTATTAAATGCACTTGAAATTATTGGTAAAAAATCAGGAGGTTACCAAATTGGTTTTTCAGGGAGAAGATTTCCAAAAATAGCAAGATATTGAGCTTTTTAATGTAGTCTATATAGGAAGAAAATATTATTTTATAATTTTTCATATGAATAAAATGATAGATTTTGGTGAAAATGTGGTTTAAACTGAGTTAAAGAAATAACTTTGGAAATATGAAATAAAAAATTGGGGTTACCGATCATATTTTTAAAAAAAAAAAATGTGAAAATGTGATTTTCCCCTTTTTATTTCTTAAAAATTATCTCCCCTTAATAAGATAAGAGTTTTTCAAAAAGTGAAATATTTTGCAGACTCGCAGCATAAATGTTGCAAATTTGATTTTTTCCACGATGAATGAACTATTCAAAATCATTTTTGACACATTTTAATGGCAATTTTCAATTTACATCACATGCGCAAGATGGATGCGCAGTTTTAGACACCTGAACCACCGTAAGGTAGATCAAAGGTTCATTTGGTATTTTACAAGTCCTCACACTGTATGATTGTTTGGTAGGGACTGTTTATTCTGCATACGTTCATATTCTTTATAATGTACTTAGTACATGGTTACTTATTTTTCTGTTTAATAATTATACTTAACTTTTTTGTACAGGGACAAACAGTCTGCAGAATATTATGAAACAATGTTTAACTACACAAATGGGTAAGTGTTACAACTATCAGAAAAAAATATTCAAAACTGCTATTTTTCTTAATTTATTTACTTATATTTTGCATTTGATGAATGAAGAGACCAGTTTTACAGATGCAATAAGTGTTTAATTGACCCAAGTCTTATCTTTGTCTTCTCATCAAATAATCAAGTTCTTAAGAGTACTATTGTACTATTGTGTACCAAAGTATTATTTAAATGAAAAAGGAATGAAAACTCATGAAATATATATGGTATTAATAAGATTTTGATTACAGTATTCTGATGCCAAATTAAATGAATAATATAAAGTATTTGGAGCAAGAAATTGGTAAAAGCAACAAAAAAGATCACAGAGTTAACAGAGAAAATAGTTGAGTTTCCTGTATTTGAAAAGAAAACCCAGTTTACAAAGATACAATATATGTATATGTATTAGATGAACAGAACCTGAACATGAAATTGAATTTAACAAAATATCTCAGACACTGAAGGATAAGATTTTAAGTACCCATTAATCTTACCAAAGTGATATTTTTGTCTATCACTTTTAACAGCTGTTTGATCATTTTTCAAAACAACATTATAGACATGAATGTATTACTTCCCCAATGCTACACCAAAATGCATGAATCAGTGCTGGCAACATACCTCTTCTATGGAAGACTCACAGAAGAGTCTCTTCATTTAAAATTCCATCATGGGTTTACATGTATTTTTGCATGGTAAGCGATTTCACTGGTTATTTGACTGTACAGTTGATAACAAAATTAAAAGGGTTCTTCATGGCTGCTACTTGTGGGCATATGTGTTCCACAAAACACATTCTTTTTTCTTGTACAGAGTCCTAAGAATTTTAAATTTTATATTTTATAGTGTACTTTTACCTGGTGGTGCTGTCGACTTGTTTACATCAGGATATGCTAATGCTTCCAAATATTTCTACAACATGGCATTGAGTGTAAGGTTTGTTTATATCATTCAGATTTTTATATTCCACAAAAAGTATTTATTAAGGGGGTTCGCTACTCCATTTGAAAATAAATAGGACTTCAAATAAATGCGATTTTTCATTAGGAAATGAAAAAGGAAGTAATTTTAGTGAAAAAATTTGATAGGTTGATGATCTCGTTTTTGAGATATAAGTGATTGAAAATTTAGTGGGAAACTGAACTCCTCAGATTTTTCATAGGATTATCATTAGCAAGGTTTAACCAAAAATGGATGTGACAGAATAATAAAATTTAATGAAACTTTTACATAATACTCATAAAGATGTATAAAATAAAGTTATTTGAAAAAATAAGGGGTTCCATGGGTAAAAAATTATAATTGTTTTAAATGGATGAAACCCGAGAATTCCGAAAATATGACAGAAATCCCAAAACATGAGGAGCAAACCTCCTTAATTTGTGGTGGTATACGAATTTCTCTTCATTATTTTCGTAAAATTTGTCACTAAAGAAGATTGGGATAGGTTTAAGTATTTTGACCCTACTTCCTTTCCCCCTAAAGGCAGTTAAGGGGGTATATTTGTTTAACATTGTCTTCCTGCCTGTCTTTATGTCTGTAGACATTTTTTGTTTAATAATGGGCCCGCTTCAGAATATCTTTTCTAAATTTTGTCAGAATACTGTTGGAGTAGCATTATATGATGTTTTTGATGTTAATACCCTGCAAACAAAGTTTGGGGATATATAGGAATCACTCTGTTTATCGGTCCGTCTGTATGACTATATTCCATGTACCTTGTAAGCCCATGTCCTCCAAATTGGTGCTTGGATTTTGATGAAATGCTACACAGTTCTAGTATACCACCGGCAGATGCGCATGAAGTAATGTGATTGCTTTTCAAATTTTTAAGGGGAGATAATTTGTCTTCATGTTTTCTGAAAAAAGGGGAGGACCCTTTGGCACTTTGATTTTGATGAAATGTAAAACAGTTGTAGTATACCATCTGAAGATTTGCATGGTTGCTGTCCAAAATTTTGAAGGAGAGATAATTCATCTTTGAATATTTCCTGAAAAAGGGTGAAGGAACATTGTCAGTGCATGTCATCTTAATAGGCTGCTTAGATTTTGATGAAATGGTACATATTTGTAGTATGCCACCTGAAGATGTTTAAGTAATATGGTTGCTGCCTGAAAGTTTGAAGGGAAGATAATTTATCTTTGAATATTTTCTGGGAAAAAAGGGGGAGGAACCTTGTCAGTGCATACCCTCCTTAATATTTGCTTGGATTTTTGTGAGATGTTACATAAGTGAAGTATACCACTTAAATATGTGCATGAAGTAATATGTTTGCTGTTCAAAATTTTGATTTGTGATGTTATACATTAATATAGTAAGATACAATAAATTGATATGATGTTGTTTATCATATTTATTTTTCATTACAGTATACAAAATATACAAATTTTTGATATTCACTGGTATACATTTCAGGCTTATAATAGAGGTGATTATTATCCAGTATGGGGAACCTGTCTGGGATTTCAAGAGTTATCTGCCCTTACTGCAGGAGTACTGGTTACAACTGATGCCAGAATATGGGATCAGTCTATTCCATTGAACTTTTCAAAAGGTAAATTCCCCTGCAAATGCAAAAAAGATGGATGTTTACCCACACATGATTGTTTACAATTTGATTTGAGTTAATAGTACAGTGGAACCTGTCTAATCCGACACACTGTGGGACCATAAAAATGTGTCGAATTATACAGGATGTCGGAATATTCAGGTTTAAAAAGCATTTAAAAGCTATTTTGGGACCAATAAATGATGTCGGATTTGAGAGGATGTTGGAATACTCAGGTGTCGGAGTAGACAGGTTTCACTGTATTACCATAAAGCCATTACTTTTTGCTGTATTTAAAATAAAAACTCTCAAAATTGAAGTCTATAAATCTGTACATATGTTTGGTCTTTACACAATTAGTTAATATCCTTGAAATATGAATACCTCTCTTTGAGGAACAAGTCCACAATTTTTACAACTGTCAAAATTAACTGCTTTACTGATGTTTATTTCTTTTATTTTTTTTTGTGCCAGTTTTTCTTTTTATTCGACCGCAAAAAATTTGAGGTTGTATAATGGTATGGCGCTGTCGTTGTCGTCGTCGTTGTAGTCGTCGTTGTCTGGCGTCGTCGTCGTCTGTAGACACTTTTGTTTTTGGTCCAGTTGACCAATCTTTATGAAATTTTACCACAGTGTTCCTTGGCACAAAAGGAAGGCTTGGGTGGGTTTTGATTATTTTGGCCCCTCCTGTTTTTAAAAAAGGGGCCCAAAAGGGCAAAATTGGGTGTTTTCACATATTTGTCTGTAGAATATTTATTAGTTATTGGATTTTGATGGGGTTTCTTTCAGTGTGTTCTTAATTAAATTTCCATCAGTGGTATGACAACAGATATTAGGTGGCATGTACCGTTCACGAGATAAATGGGGACCAAAAGGAACGATTTTCAAAAATTTCATTTTTAGTTCGCTTCAACGAAGTTGAGGGGGACTATTGGTGTACCCCCGGCGTCCTCGTCCGCGTCCCCGTCTACGTCTACGTCTATGTCCGCGTCCGCATTTGGGCATATATCTCTGCAACTATGAAGGGTAGGGTCATCAAACTTTGTGTGCAGATGCATCTTGGGCTATCTCACAGCCTCTAAGAAAATTAGGTCTCTTTGACCTATATTTTCCGCTTGACTGGCTTTCATTTAATTTTAGGTCCGAGTTGATATCTCAGTAACTGTACATGGTAGGATCATCTAACCTTGCATGTGCATGCATCTTTGGCAGTAGGTCAGCATCCAGGCAAAATTAGGTCACTTTTCCGTTTATGTCGGAATTCAGGTCTCCATAACTGTACATGGTAAGATCATTTAGCCTTTGTATAAGGGATGGTAAATGAGCACCCTTGCGAAATTGGGTTTCTGTGTCCATGTGCCATAACGAGGCGAACTTTGTAATCATTGATTACCTATGTTTTTAAATTTTGGTCTGATTTCAATGCAGTTTTTTGCAATAGACTCCATTTGAAAATAAACATAGAGCTGTACCATCAGATTTTTGACAAATTGTTTCTTTTACGAGCTATGAGGGGCCAAATAGGGACAAAATTGCAAATTTGCAGATTACGTAAAATTTTTATTTTTCATCAGATTTCCATGGGATTTTTTCTTTTAAATTTCCTCTTGATATAACCTTTCAGTTGTATGTCAATCGATTTGGCATAGCTCTTACTGTTTCCGAGCTACAAGGGGTCAAAATTGCAATTTTTCTGAATATTTGAACCTTTATTTTTTAGCTCACCTGACCCGAAGGGTCAGTGTGAGCTATTGCCATCACTTGGCGTCCGTCGTCCGTCCATCCGTTAAACTTTTCACATATTCATCTTCTCCTCTGAAACCACTGAAGCAAATTCAACCAAACTTTACAGGAATGATGTATGGAAGGTCCTTTACAAAGACTGCTCATTTCGTTCCGATCCGATAAAAAACATGGCCGCCAGCGCGGAACTTAGGTTTAACATTGGACCCAAAGGGAAAATTCACATTTTCTTCTTCTCCTCTGAAACCGCTGAAGCAAATTCAACCAAACTTTACAGGAATGATGAACTAAAGGTCCTTATTACAAAGATTGCTCATTTCATTCCAATCCC
>MJUU01063889.1:924-22085 GCA_002080025.1 Modiolus philippinarum | reverse complement strand
ACGTTTTTTGAAAATCTACGGCTTTTTGCCATATCAACTACTATCGATCAAATTTTTACCGTTAATCGTGAAAAATATATTAGCATGATTCGTGAAGGGACTTTTGTACCGTTATCGTTATTTTAAGTAGAAATTATCGTCATTCGTCAAAAATGATAAGAAAATTTATCGTGAGAGATTTTGTAAAGATCAAATTGTGCATATCCATCTGTCTCAAGTTTCCGTGATAAGCGTCTATTTGAATTACTTGAACCTTTTATTCATTTTTCACATACAACGACATCTATCAATTCAAGGACTTAATATGTCCTTCACTAATTTAAGAGATTTAAATATTTTTAAATAAATCCCATATATATTTGGAGATCATCGTTTTTTTGACAAAGAATAGGAGACACATTAAAATTTCCAATTACAGAAAATCTGAAAACACCAACGAAGAAACATTTACTTCTTCTCTTTGGAACAGGGAAAGTTCAAAATCACTCTTGGCTTCAAAGATTTTCAATTTCTATATACATTTGTACTGGACCAGTCATAAGTGAAACTCCAACTTTATTAGCAACTGTGCATCCAACTGGAATGATTGGTTAATTTATTAGATAAAGATTTGAAAAGGGAAAATCATCCAATAAGCAAGTAGAATAGACAAGAATATTCGCCCATAGGATCCTATTTTAAAATATGTTTGGCTATCTTGCTTGTTACATTTAATCCTAAAAGGGTTTCACCAATTTTTATTCCAACTTAGCAAGCGGTGCCATGAAGAGAGAATTCTTAATGCCCTCAAGACATTTTCGAGTGCCATAAAGAGATAATTCTTAATGCCCTCAAGACATCTTCGATTACAAGTGACCATGCTGTTCCAATATTCTGCGTCACCTGTATTTGTCGGATATTAAGGAAATGAACAAGCACAAAGGATCTTTACTGCATCATTCCTGTAAAGTTCACTTCAGTAGTTCCTATATTGTCCTACGTTATAATAAGCCCCATGCTGGTGACGATTTTTTTCATCTGAACGAAATGAGCAATAGTGATTTTTGTAAAGGACATTAGTTCATTTTGCATTAATTAATTATTACAGAAATGCGGTTTAAAATGTGTTTTCGAAGGGTCCTTAGAAAAACTGTTTCATGCTGCGCAATTCAATAACTACGGTAAATACCTAACTTACGGTAAATTTAGTTTCTACATATGGCAATTTAGCCGAATTCTGTCTCTTCAGTGCAGATAAAATCAAAATATTTTGAAGACCATACACAAAATAATTATCAAAAACCGAGAACAAATAATAACTAACTACTTCATATTTATCCAAAATCAGCTAAGGACAGTTTTCAACAATATTTACAAAAATAGATAATGCAAATTTCCAAATAAAATCGGCTATCGGATCAGTACCGAATTACTGAATACTGGGATGGTCAACACCCTCGGAGACTAACAGTTTACCAGCAGAGGGCGCAAATAATCATTGTTTATCACTTTTGTAAAGTTTTGTTTCAGTTTGCTTCAGTTGTTCAAGAAAGATATAAGTAAAACCACCATTTCGTCTGTTCAAAACGAAATTAACAGTTTGTGAGAAATACCCTATAAACATCAAATAAGTAATTTGGTTTAATATGTACCTATAATTTCAGAGAAAATGACCGAAATATGTTTCCCCACGTATATAGTGCTAAAAATTATGAGAATGTTGTCAAATAATTTCCGATGTCTTATGATAATTAAATTTGATCGAATATGCCACTTTTATTGGGTAACAATGCAGAATATTTATGCAAAAATGGTATAAATTGCAAGGTATTCCAATTCAAAATGGGACATTGTTTCGTAAAAATATGCTCTAATACCGGTATATCGAGAAAATAAACTATTGTTTGAAGTAAGTAGGCAGTGGGTCATCAACACATGCCGACATGCAGGAATAAAGATTTTTTCATCAAATCAAGAACTGTTGTTTGCTCATACCACTTTTTATCCTCCTACTGCAGTCCTTTTATTTTAGCAGTACATGAAGAACGAAAAACTTGAAGTATATACTGGTCCGACTGTTCCAATCAATTTCTTCTAGTCCATCGACACAAAGCACCGGAAGAGTGCAAAGCTTGCTGGACTCTTCGTCAAAAGGCAAAACGAAACAGATGTCCGAAAGCTCAGCTGTTCCAACAGCTCCTGTTCCATGGCCTTCAGAAGCATTAGAAGACGAACCCTGCATTCCAATGCCATCAGACAATGAAACTGATGGAAGCCTTATCAGCTATAGTTCTGCAAAAGCCCAAAAATATAAAAAGAAGATCTGTTATATTCCGATTTGCAACATCCGACAATGACATGAAATATTCACACCGGATTTTTCAATAACTTGCACCTGCAGGGAAAAGAGGGAATAGTTCCCTACTTAGACTTCAGATTATCTTTCCAGTTCATTACACCAGAGTGCAACTTCCTTTACTGTTGGTTCTGAAAACAAATCAGAGGGCAAACCGTACAACTAGAACAAAATGAAGATACCATGCAAAGAAAGGATAAAAACAAAACAAACATACAAGATAAAAAATTTGAAATACATTATGAGGATCCTGGTGAAATTTTAAATCATAATTGATTAAATATATTTCATCTTCTTGAAACTAAAAACAGGATTTTAATAAGAACGAGGACGAATAGTTTGAATTTTTTTCATAATTTTTCAATATCGTTCCATATGTCTCGTGGTTTATTTGAACAACATAAAGACTTTCCAAAACATTGGGAATTGTAGATTATTGGAAATTGTAGATTCTCTTTTTGTAACATATTACAAAACAAGCGAAAGTGGCTTTCGTACAGGCCGGAACTAATGTTACCACCCCTATTAAGCTCAAAGTGGAGTTCGCGTAGAATTGGTTTAGTCCGGTTGAATAATGTTTAGGTCGGTTGAGAAAAATGTAAACAAATTTCTTATTTTCAATAACATTGGATAACGTTTTGTTCCGGTTCAGGATAATGTTTCGGTACGGTTTCTGATATTTGAACATAACCTGTACCTAAACATTACCCAGTTTAATAGGGGTGGTAACTAAATATATTAGTTCCAGGTACATTTGTACATGTGATTATGACAATGAAAAGCCATCCAGCTTTGGTAAATTATATAATACCTTGAGGCCATCAATACACAATCAACAAGTTTAATTAATTTTATGACCTTTTGATCATCTGCACAAGCCTTTAGGCTGTTAAAAGTATGTATCTAATCGGAGAAGGACATTTCCGAAAAAATAGTGGACGTTTCCGAAAATATTTTTCCCCTTTTCCGAATTTTTTTTTTCCTTTTTCCGAAAGATGAAAATTAGGACTTTACGAAAAATATAACATGCACCACTTCTATAAGCCGCAAAAATATGCATGTAATATGATCATGAGAGAAATATGGTAGCAGCAAGAATAGATACTCACACTGCAAAGTATGCAAGATGACAATTAAATCTTCATGCAAGTTTCATTGTCCTGTGCATCTGCTATTATATCTAAGATAAAACTTTTGTCCACCACATAACAGCAAACAAAGGCTGACGTGGTCAGTTACTTAAAATAGAAAAGAGAACAGCAAACATCTGCAATGATTGTAAAATTTCAAGCACATGGAATAATCCGCTAGGGAACTTCACAGGAAAAACACAATGAAAGAAAAAAACAAACGTAAGCAACGATAGGAACCCGACACAGCTGGACTAATGGTTCAACGAGTTTTAGGAGACCCAAATCTTTTTTTTCTTTATCTGTGTAATAAACATATGCAGGTAAATTTCTAACTACAAGACCATTATATTGAACAAGTAAGGGATGAAACAAAGCATTATTTTCGAAAGTTTACCTGTAAAAAGGGATGTCAAGTTTTTCGGAAACGACCATTCAAGAAATTATTTTTTTTTTTTTGGAAATGTCCTGCGCCCGTATCTAAAAATCTACAATATTAAAAAAAAGCGAAGTCCGATTTTCTAGACGGCATGGCCTTTCAACAACAAATCAATTAATTAAACTTCGTGTATGATAAATTTGATACCATAGTGTAGATTGATTCAAACATCATTGATTTCTTAAACACGCCGGGTATTTCGATACACAGAACAGGAGCGGGCACAAAAAACACGGTGATTATTTTTGTTTATATGTGGTAGGGTGGGTGCAGATTTTTATAAATAAGTCAACAGAGCTTATGAAATTGGTGTAAATAAATCTTCATATTTATTTAACGTATAATAAGTTATCCACAGGTAAATTTTACTTCCCAAGATCCTTTATTAAACTGTGGGGAAATATTAAATCATCCAAATTTGCTATTGTTCACGATGTGCCCAATTAAAGTTATGGGACGTTCATGTTTTAGACCATATCCAGAACTTCAATGATTCCTTCTTTTTATTAGTATCTACTGGATATTTTCTGAAAGTATCAGTTCCAAGAATTCACTCGGTATATCTTCATTTGGCGATTTACCCAACAAGAATATGTGTAATTATGGGCACAAAAAAAACCGCGGAGCATGATACAATTGAACACGGAGTGGACACATTCAATGATACAAAATAAAAGATGATTAAAGTTTTATGCAGTTTCGACTTGCTTTCTTGGGTGCCTAAATGTGCTATTTTTTCCTTCATAATATTTATTCGAATAGTGCAAAGTGTAATAAAATATTTGTTCCAACGCAACAAATATACAAGTTAAGCTTTTTAAAAAAGCTTCCCGGTTTATAGCCATCAATACATTTATTGGGCATATATATATGTAACAAAGAATTAAATAATTGGAATGATTGTTTAATCTGGGATAAAATGTACTACACCCTGCTAAGCTCACCTCATTGTACTGTATTGTCTACATTGACAAATATATATACACACAATTAGTTTTACAAATCATACTGGCATCCCTAGGAGCAACGAATCCATACCCGTGTGTATGGATACATTTATAGATTGTAAAAGATGCTTTATATCAAAATATTAAATTTCAACCTGCTACACGATATTTTATGAAATATTCAAACAATCTTTGGTTTAAAGCTTCGACAAAACAGTTTCATTAGTGTTCGGGCCGTAGATATATAATTATGCACATTCCCCATACCCGGAAGCACTCAGGATAGATAATACCAGAGAAATTCTGCTGATCGGATCAGATTCCGACCTTTTTAAAATACAATTTGACGGATTCCTAAAGCTACCAAGGCAACCGGGAATAAAGAAACGATTGCGTTTCCCTTTACCAGTTGACTCCAATGTAGCTAGTTTGGGTATTTGTCGTCCCTTACTTGTCCACGGTTGTATTTCGCAAACTGATTACATTGAAGGCAATGACAATGTAAAAATATATGAGGCAATCAGTTCATAGTTAAATTCAAGTTTTTCCAATGTCTACTCGAATGGTTTATATCGATGTGCAAATCAGCGGGATTACGGGGACGACGCACATCATTTAGCACCAGTATTACGCGGGAACTTCTGACCAATGAGCAAGCTTTGTTTTCGTTTCTGCAGACATGCTTGCAGCAAACCATTCTAGTACCCGATTTCCATGGAAACCGGGAATAATATTTGTATCGAACGGAATAAACGTTATATAACAATTGTTCCAAAAAGAAAAAGTATTATGCCAATATTTATAATATGTGTTCCAAGGATACTTTTAATATGCCGAAAAAAACAACAACAAAAAAAACAAAACCAAAAAAAAAACCCAAACAAACAAACAAACAAAAAACACAAAAAAGAAAGCAACAAACAAATACGTATCACATCCCGGTACCTGAATCGGTTTTCAGGGACTCAGACTGAAGAGCTTGGTGTAAACATATTTTATTAACTAAATCACATATGACATTCAAATAGTACAATACACATTACAAAGACATTTTGACATGTTAAAAGGAATCCGGAAACCATAGCCGAAGCTTTGATATAAATCCGTTTCCAAAACAAGATTAGTTTACGAAGCATGATTACTCAGAGAGTCAAGATCAGAGCTTCCTGGTGCATCCGCAGATGGTGCATGGGGAATGCTCTGTCTATGCAGGAAAGTAAGGTCATAATACAGAAAGCCTGACCATAAACCATTGAAGCTAAACTGTTTGCAGAAACACCAAACTCCGTATAGTGTAAAGACCTCTTGTATATCGCTGCGAATCGTATAGAAGTCTAAATTTCCTGCCCCTACCCATTTCTCCCCGGTTTCCCTTCCATCTTAACTTTTTTCTTTTACTATAAAAATGTTTCTATTGCTTAGCTTATTCTCGTCCTGAAATAGCTGAAATACTGCTCATTGGACGTAAAACGCTTACTTCAATCAATCAATCACGTATCACGCTTTAGGTTGGCCCTTTGCTTTCACATATAGATTTTTTTATGTGTAAAAGCACGTATCTCGCCTATTTTAAAGTAATTTTATCACCAATCATGCTGACAAATTGGCTTTTTATCGACATCTTGGAATAACATATTTACTCAGAGTTAGTCTCTATAAATCTTTATAGGGATTGGATGTGCAAAGAAAGCCTCAAAACACTACGAATGAATCAAGAGTGAAGTGATCAGTAATGTCATTCTGCAATTGGAACGCAGTGAACATTGTGAGAAAAAATATATTGATGTACCCCTTTTAATAACATTCCACTGTTAAAAAATAGGACCGTATAGTATAATCGACAAGGTAAATCAATCGACAAATAAGCTAAATAGGTGGAATCACATGCTCTGAAAAGATACTTTACATACTGCTATACGCTTTGATAAATACGATGTAAATATCAGAATAGACTTAAACATGGTATTTATTATTTGATAGTCCGATAATAGCCCACGCAAGTAAAAGGATAAGACTAAATCACAAATTCATAATCTTTTATATCACCCGTGACGAAAAGTCTCAGAGGTAAGACTTTGGGATACCGTTTCGGCAATTGCAACGGCGTTAACAATTCGAACTTCGGAGAATCGTAATGCTTATGTTAGTTGTAGGTCAAAAGTTTTAGTTTTTAATGTATTGGTACAATTTACAGCAATTTTCCTATTACTGGATTTAGTTTCAATAGGATTTTTGTTTTGGTAGCTCTCCAGGTAATTAAATAGGTTTTTCAATAGCAGTTTGGCTTCAAGGTAGAAAGGTCATCAAATACCCATTCATACATGTAGTTGGGTGTGTGCCTAGGGTCGATTCAATAAATCTTTCCCTACCTGAACTTCCTGACCAATCAAATGCAATGATGTTGTGACTGATTAATAGTTTGCTTCTACATCAACATTTGACAGTTCCTTTGTAGAAAGATGACACAATGCTACATAGTGTATGAATGTATACAATGTTTTGTCTGTTGCCTTCCACATTTGATGACATTGTGTTTTATTTAACACAGAAGCTGACAAAAGATATACACGTCACAAACTGACGGTGGGGACAGATTTATTGAATCGGTTCTATTTACCTGATGTTGATTTCACCCACAGAGATAAAGTACATTTGAACTATTATTAGATATTAGAACAAACAAAGAGAGGGGATGAACTTTAATATAGACTAAATGTAAACAGCAATGGTACAACTGTATGGTTTCTAACCTTAATAGATGAAAAAATCCATGTTTATTCTTGATTTGCTATTTTAATATTAAAAACAAGTTTGGGTGAACTTGACTTGTTTCCTGTTGAAATTGACACCAGGTAAACTGGCAAATATCCTGGACAAATACAATGAATGGGTATGTGACCTTTCTACCTTGAAGGTCAAACTTCTATTGAGAAACCTATTGTTACTACCTGGAGAGCTACCAAATTTTCTATTGTGAGTGCATTCAGTTATACAAAAATTGCTGTACCGCAAATACCTTCTCAATGACCCCACCCTCGAGTCATACATGAGCGACCAAGTTAAGTTATTAACAAGCAGTTAGGACAGACTGTACTAATGGTCATAACCACATGATATTGGCTATCAGCTGCGTCTTTAGGAGTACAAACCAATTTCATGCCAACGACTCCCTACTTATGTCAACGCCCAGATGGTGTCCCTGAACCCTCAGTCATGCATGAACTATCACGTTAAGTTTTTTTACAAGCCTGTTAGTACAGCCTGTATCAGTAGTCCTAGCCACTTGATAGTTCAAAAGCACTTGCATTAAGGTTATTAAGTTTTGTATGATGATGTTTTGTATGAAAAATAGCACATGACATCTAATCCACTCTTTGATTTTTGTTTAACATTTTTTTTTCAAGCTGACATGCTTGATATTACACTATTTTTACATTTTGGTTGAAATCCATGGCTTAAAATAAAAGACAAATTTCAGGGACAAAATCTGAAATGCCTTACTGCAGAGTAAACCAGTTCGGATTAAAGTAACTACGTTGCTAGAATATTATGCATTATCAATTATAGAAAATACGAGCTGAAAAACAATATTATAATTCTGAGATTTAATTTTATAAATACGGAAGCAATACCCATTATTTCAACATTTTTTTTAATTTTCAGTTCGTTAACTAGTTGCACATTTTTGCATTCAAGTCATAGGTGCCTCAGAGAGCAAGTCGAAACTGCATAAAACTTTCATCATCTTTTATTTTCGCTTTAATAAACTCCGCGTTCCTTGTATCATTTGAATGTGTCTATACTCCGTGTTCAGTTGTATCATGTTTGCGGATTTTTGTGCCCATAATTACACACCCTAGTTGGGTAAACCTCAAAATGAAGATATAACGAGTGAATTCTGGGAACTGATACTATCAGAAAATGTCCAGTAGATACCAATGAAAAGAAGGAATCATTGATGTTCTGAATATGGTCTAAAACATGAACGTCCCAGGACTTTAATTGGGCACATCGCCGTGAACAATATCAGATTTGGATGATTTAATATTTCCCCACAGTTTATTGAAGGGTCTTGGGAAGTAAAATTTTACCTGTGGGTAACTTATTATATGTAAAATACAAAATGTAAATATGGCAATTTATTTACACCTATTTCATAAGCTTTGTTGACTTATCAATAAATATCTGTACCCTTCCTACTGCATATAAACAAAAATGAGCTCCGTGTTTTTTGTGCCCTCTCCGGTTCTGTGTATCGGAATACCCGGCGTGTTTACTTCCTATTGGACACATTTTTCCAACTGGGACAGCAAGGGACCATCGTGACGAAGTTTAGTTCCAAGAGAAAAATTTGTTTCAGAGGAGAAGATCTTTGAGTGTTTTTTTTCCCATAGGGTCAAGTGTAAAACTTAGTTCCTCGCTGGCGGCCCTCTTGGATTTTTTTCAAATGTGAACAATTAAGGAAAGTTGTGACCAAGTATGATTCAAATTAGCCAGATAGTCTTAGAGAAGATCTTTGAATGTGTTCTCCCTTAGGGTACAATGTTAAACTAATGTCAGACTTCCCTGCTGACGGCCATCTTTGATCTGATGGGGACAAACCAAACATATTTTTCAAAGAGGAGAAACTAAGGACAAATGTGACCAAGTGGGGTTCCTATTGGCCAAGTAGTCTCAGAGGAGAAGATCTTCAAATGTGTTTACCCATAGGGTCCAATGTCAAGCTATGTTCTCCGCTGACGGCCAGCTTGGATCTGATGGGGACTTGTCGGACACTTTTTTCAAGGGAACCAACTAAGCACGTTGAAACCAAGTATGATTCCAATTGGCCATGTAGGCTCAGAGAAGATCTTTGAACGTGTTTCCCATAGGGTCCATGTTAAACTCAGTTCCCCGCTGATGCCAGCTTGCATCTGATGGAATTTGCCGGACACATTTTCAAAAGGGGGCAAACTAAGGACAGTTGTGATCAAGTATGATTCCAGTTGGCCTGGTAGTCTCAGAGGAGAAGATCTTTGAATGTGTTTCCCCATCTAGCCTATGTTAAACTAAGTTACCCGCTGGTAGCCATCTTGGATGTGGTCGGAAAATTTCACCATGAAGATAAACATTTTTGCATTAAACTTTAACCTTAATCTCGAAAACGACGGCAATAGAATACCGAAGAAACAAAGCACACAATTACATATATCTAAGTCGAGAATTTATTATTTTTTTTTAAATATAAGGCAAAATGTATAAACTTAGAAAAAAATGACCAATAAAGGGCAACAAGTCCTATACAGGTATTGGAATTGACCTCAAAATTTCTAGGTTGGTACATCTTGATATGCTGAAAATTTTGGAAATTAAAATTTGACCTCTATCTGCTAAAGTTTTTTTTTATATAATAAAAAATTGAAAATATTATTATTTTTTTTTAATTGCGGAAAGGGGGCAATTACTCCAAGACGGGATAAGCTTTTGTCATGCTGGTCATTTTAAAAATGTCAGAATTTTGATATCTGTAACGATTTTTGAGTTATTTGCCAAAATGGCAGTTAACTCCTTAGGTTCTATTTTTAGTAACGACAGCCATGTTGTAAGGTCATCGAACTCATCAGAAACAATTATGAATTTAGATACTATAGAATTGATTTGGACTAAGTTATGTTAAAATTGGAACAGTGGTTTAAGAGGAAAAAAATTGAAAAAGTCACAAAAATAAATACTGACATCCTGCCATTAAAATAGAATCTTCCTCTAATGTTTATTGATAAAGGCAACACACATCAATTTGCTATAAATGTATTTTTTATTCTAAACATGGAAAAGTTAATAATTATTTTGAATCAGATATTTGATTACTTTTATTATAAAAACACTGTATCATTTTTATCTGTTAAACACTGGTAGCCGAGTGGGTTTATTGGTTGTCTGACCACCTTGTTATTACAGGAAAGTAGCATAAGTTCGATTCTTGAATCGGGAAAATTTTTCTACACGTAAATTATCTTCAATTTCATCTAATTTTAGTTGAAACACAACCGAAGCATACTTCATATGAATAAATATGCATAAAAAATAATAGGCTAGAATTGATTTATTCGAATTCAATGATTAGGGAAAGGTAAATAAACTGAGGTAAATAATTAGTTGAAATGCTTCGAAATCGAGAGAGTCAAACGAAGGACAAAAGAAAGATCAAATAGTCCAAGGCATTTACAAGAATTAAAATGTCGCCAATAACAAAAGAAACGTCAACAAGTTGAAACGTTTCACTGAAGCAAACTATGGCTTTGAGTTGTGGTAACTCCCGTTTGGGTCGTTGTCTCTTTGACACATTCCCCGTTTCCCTTCTTTTTTCTATCAGTTCATTGTGAAAACAATTTCAAGTTTTATAGAAATTTTAATGAATTAAAGTTATAGAAATAAATGGTATATTGAGTTTCTGTAAATATTTGAGCAAATGAATAATAAATCGCAACGCGTGTGTTTCATACCTTGAACGGGTTTATAGTTTTAAGGATAAAATTTACATATTAAAATTAATGATAAATAACATTTAATAGAAGAATTTCAAAGATAACAATTTATATTTTATCTTACACAAACATTGCTGATAATAAATTATTGACGCAATTATGATATAATCGGTGCAATTTAGTAAAACATTCACCTTAAGCAGGTAAGGCCATTTACATTTCTTTAAAAAAAACTCTAAATGTAGCAGGAAAAACTTTGTTTATATTTGTGTAAACCTTTTCCTGGAATTTATTTTCAGAGGAAGTCTTTTTTTTTTATAAACAGACAATTAGAAAATTATTTGAATGACAATTTCAAGATAAAATGTTTTGTATTACATTTTTGTATTTTTCAATGTTTCGCCATTCCATTAGGAAAATCAATAACTAGTTCCGTTGATGTATGATATTGGGCTATTGTTGTAAAGCATGTACATGTAATTGCAAAATCTGTTATTTTATTCTAACAGAAAAGTGGTGGTTTGGGCAGCTGTAAGCAAAAAATATCTAGGCCTAAGTATGAGTGCACTTCATTCCAAAAATTTCTATGAGTTAGCCTCCTTTTGAACAAATGAAATAGTTATTCTAAAATTCTAGCCTCGTATGTGCATTTTCGTTTCATATGAAAGTTTCTACAAACCTTAAGAAAGCAAGGACCCACTATGAAAATGTGCATATTTTGATGTGTTCTGAAAAGCGTTATTCCATTTGCTTAATTTTAACTTGTATTTATATGGATTTTATTCAATATACATCCTATTTGAAATTTTTACACAAGGGGCTGATGTCTTTCAAAGAACTTTTTTAATGATCGTATTTGGCGAATTGTGTTGAAGGCTTGATTAATAAGGCGTTCACGGAGATAACTTTGTCTATGAGAAAGTCTCTATTATTGTGCTAGCTCTCTTACATATCAACAGTGAAACATACATTAAGCAGGAGAAGTTGGTATATTAATGTCCATGTTAGGGAAATTAATACTTTTGTAATTACAATCGTCCCTTTTGTAGTAAATGTTAGTACTGAGTTCACCATTTTCGTCAAATTCGAGATGCAAGGCCCATAAATGTAGATCTAGTGGTTTCTGCCATTTCCTCTGTCTCTTGCTCTAAAGGATGATTATATTAATGGGACCCATTTAGCAAAGATGTGTTATTACTTAAAAGAACATCATCAATGTATCTACAAGTGAGATGAAGGATCCAGCATTTTATTTTATGATCTTCTACGTGTCCCTGAAGAAATTCAGTATCGTAGGTCTGCGAATAGAGGGCCACAATTCGTACACATTGGTATATCAACTTGCTGTTGATAAATACAACCTCTCAATGTGACAAATACATTATCAATAAGAAAATCAAGCATACTGCACACTTTTTTTTTTCGTCGTAGGAAATATTTCCTTTTTAGTTTGGCTTTTAATACAAAAATGTCGATTTATAACCAAATACATTTTTTCGAATTGGCAAAGGCGTTTTGAATGATACCTTTGATTAGAGATTTTAGTTTATCATGAGGAATCCTGGTATAGGTTGTGGAAAATACATCGGCAAACGAATCCCGGAGCAAGAACGAGAAAAGGGGGAATTCTAAAATCATAAATCGAAAAAAAAATTTTTAAATGTTTTTGAGAAAATGATTGGGATTAAAGATCTTCCAATAAATCTTTCAAATTTTGAAGTATCCACACGTGATTTATTTCACGTCGGGCATGAATATCTTCACAGTATGCTCACAGTATGCTTGGTGCATATCTTAACTGCAGACAAAACCTTACTTTAATCGACAGTTTAATAGTTGAACAAGATGAAGATCCAGTGATGTATTTTTCCTTGTACGGATTTCTGTGTAATGTAGGTAACCAATATAGGTATAGCTTGTCTTGATTATGATTTTTAGCTTTTGGCATTTCCCTGTGTATTGTGATCAATGCCTAGTTCTTTGATGAGTCAGTTGTAATAGTGTTCTTTACATACAAGAATGATTTTGTCAGAAGTTTTATTTGTCATGTTATACAAAGAGGCACTTACTGACTTCAAGATCCTCAAATACAGATTTAGGTCGATTGCTAACACATATGTAGTGCGTAGTTTTGTTAACACAACTCCGCACGTTAGATCGAATGGATCTTGCATAATCTTACAATGACTCAAGTTCTGGTTCTTGGTTAGTTTCTTTCTTAATCCATGCTCTGGAATAATCCTCAACAGCGTCAATAACGTACTTGAAATTTAAATTTATTTGATACGCTGTGGTTCATCGAATAACAGGGCTCATCGCAAATGGATCATTTATATTGTTCGATGTAACTAATTGTGACACTTGCGTCAGGTAAAAAAATGCCAATTTTAAAAGCGAAAAACAAATTAACCCACTGATACTGCATGATGCCCCGATCACTCCAAAATTAACGTAAGCAAGCCCTTGGCATGGCCAGAGTAGCAATACCAATGCTGCTTTCATAAGTCATTGCCATGTTAACCAAGCAAAAAACTTAAGACTGATGATGCATCTTAAGCAAACTTGCTTAACAAATGCTAAATCACACAGCAGCAGGTTACTTGAGACGTCACAACTAGACATGCATCATTTTGTCCGTATAAAATCGGGAAAATATAACTGTTTAAAAAATTAACAAAAAAAATGGTATGGATTTCTTTATATTTTTTATTCATTTAATCCAACTTAATATGAGAGGAGGTGTAACCTCGAAGGAAGCGAAGTCATTTTCTTGACTGACAACTTTTAAATTTTAGGACATGTGGCAAATGAAAGGAAATAGGCCAAATTAAAGGCAAACACTCTTTACGTCATGTGGCAAATTAAAGTCATACAGTCTTTACGATATGTAGCAAATTAAAAGGCATACACTCTTTACATGTGGCAAATTATTGGCAAACATTTGGAATGTTTTGTGGTGTCCTTGAATCAGTTACGTCAATGGATCTCGAGATTCTTGACTCAGTTAATCTTGAAATGTATTGGCATTAAGATTACCGGCAATGGCGGTCACCTCATTTCACGACCAGTCATTTTCTTAACATAAATGGATAGTCTGATTGCAATAATCATGGTACGGCCTTCAACAACACCGGGTAAAGGAGTTAAGTTTTATTGTCGAAGGCATTCACCCGTAGCAAGTCAACAATGAGTAGCTTTTAAACAGGCGGCGAGATTAACGACCCTTTTATTTAGAATTCTTCACAGCTTCTCGCATGGTTGCAATACTTGTGGAGGAAGGAAGTACCCAAGTTCCAAGTTGGAAAATCTGTGATCAGATAATGAGACAGAGATTTATTTATTCTTTACATATTCTGCTGGCAATTGATAGCGACATTTTACTCTATGGCTCTCAGGAATTATTATTCGAGGAAAACAAGTTTTCCTAAATACTCAGATATTCATTGTTAATACATGTACATGTAGTAAACAGTTCACCTTTCTTTATTTTCTTTTTTTCTTTTTTTCTTTTTTTTTTAGTCTTTCTCTTGGTCTACCTACATATTAAATTATTCATACGTTATTGATTAATAACACTTTATCTTTTCGCTTCTAATTCCTTGGGCATTGTATTTAAGTTATTGTAAATTTGTAAAAAAAAATGCGGAAGCAGATTTATATCGGTGCTATGACACCGGTTTCTGGATCCATTTAATTATACTATTATGATGTTCTGTTTTTGCTCCTGTATTGTTGTTTTGTAATTGCAATAACATATTTATTAGTTTATAAAATATGTTTACATTAAATCTGTGTAACCTCCGAGCTATAGGAGCCTTGAAACCTTGACTCGTCCGGTATTTGAACCAACAATGGTGTCGGCCATTGTGATTGGAAGTCCAGTGACTTTACCACTCAGCCACCCTGTCCCTGAACCTAGTTAATCTCAGTATCATGGACAAGTATCAAATGGTAAAAACGTCTGCGAACTCTGAGGGTCTTCAACAAAGCACCACGGAGCTTAAATTCGCACCAGTTTTTCATGAAAGTCCGTTTGATGAGAACACATATTAAAGCCCAGGTTTGCGCAGGATTTGTGGATTTTCTACACACACAGTCCCTGTCTTATATTTGATAAACGGTAACAATATGCGTACAATATGACAATTGAAGAATAAAAAAAAACGTGATGACAAAATAATCACAAGTACAGAAAAATCCTACACAAGTGTTTGTTAGTTTTTTTGTTTTTGTTTTGTTTTTGTCTTTTATTTATTAATTTTTACGGTTGTTTTATTTTTGACTTTTTAGGGAGTTGTTTTTGTTTTCTTTGCCGTTCCATAGTGCCGTTATTTGCAGTTTCAATGCCATAAACAATAATTGAGGGTTATAATTCATTGCAAGATAGGTGCCCATTACCACTTCATACAAAAAGGGTGTTACAGTGTTATTTTCGTGTACACTAGCACAGTTTTGCCTATGTTTTTTTCCTATGTTGCCGTGCTGGAAGATTGTCATTTGCAGTGTTTTGTGATACTAGTATGTGATAGATTGCAATGAACAACTTAACCCTTGTCCTGCTGCGCCCGGACTGGTCCGGGATGCACACAAAGGTTAGTTGACCACCTCCCACAGTTTTCGAAACGTACAGAGATTCGGTTTTTTGAACTGATATCATAGGAATTGCTGTTTCCTACAATTTCAAATACACATGTATCAAAATATAATCCTTTTGCCAGTTTTCGTTGCCCTCACGTCAAAATTGAATGCTGGGAACTTCAAAGTTAAAAAAAATCCCATATTTAGGACGGAGTGGGCCCTATTTTTCGGCAACAAGAATAAACACTTCATCCCAAATACTCAAAATTGCTTTATAATCATTCTACGGTGTCCTATCTATCACAGAATGAAAGAGACAGTCCCTCGGGCGCGTGCGTCATGTCTACTCCCGGTCTATAAGTCCAAAATCGTGAAAAAATGCAATTTTCGAGGACAAGGATTAACAAAACCATTCACCCAAAGCACGTTTACGTCTAAGTATTACTCATAGGTTACTTGGAAAGACACACGAGGTGCAACATATTCAGAAAATACTTTAAATTTGTGATACATCATCATCGGCTATCTTGAACCACGGAAAAGCGGCCGAAAAAGCAAAAAAAAAATGGTACTTTTTACAGTGGATAACAATATTTTGGGGCTCGGAATCCACCCACACGTCCTCGCCCCATCCACCCCACCCCGCGATCACCTACACTAGATCTATAGTAGTCGGTATGTATCATTAACATCAGTTGCTACATTTGCATATCATTTACATAAATATGCAAATAAATGAAAACCGCTGATTGTTAAAAAAGAGTGCTCAGCACGACAAGGGTTAACAAGCCCAGCTTCAATTTTTGCATCCCATGGTATCACCCATGCTACTGTGCACAGCATAAGTCAGATGTTCTGAGTCTACGTATGTTCCCTCGAACGTTCGAGAGAACATACGTGGACTCAGAACGCCTGACTTTGGAGGATGCTGGCAAACAGGTCATGAAAAACCTGCCGTAATTAAGTCATGTGAAATTTTATTGAGCATGAAAATCTCATTACATTTTGCCTGTGAAATTAACTTACTGCGAAATTGGTCGATTTATTTTCTTGTTTATTTATAGAATCACGAGGTTGTCGGTTCGAATCTCCTTACAAACAGCTAAAAACAAACCAGTGAAAATTTCTTGATTTTTTTATATATTTCTTAGACATAAAAAGTCACGGGATTTTCACGGGAAATTCAATTAGAACATGATCAAGGCTTTTTCAGTGCAATTTCACGACATTTTGGAATTATTACGGAGTGCTCTGTGTGAAAATTCCATGAAAATCATGTGAAAATGGTCATATATATAACAATATTTAAGAAGATTTTCATGGTTGTGTAAATTTGAAAAAAAAAATATATTACCAGTAAACTTTTTAGCTTTGCTTTATTCATTTTGTACCTGTCGCAAAACTATACAAAGTCTATGGAACTATAGTTTTTGTCATCCGAGTGTACAATATGGCAATGCAGCCTATATTGACAGATCTTTTCATGGAAAATATATTGTCCTTTAAAAGAGAACCCCATGCTTGACATGATGAACTTTGGGCATTTTTTTTTCTGATATTCAGTATATTCAATTTATTCCCACATTTAACTTATGTTTCCCGGAGAATTTTCAGAATTAATTTCTATTTTTCATTTGAAAGGACATCTGTTTGACGAGGATCCGGCCATCATTAATATTTCACAATTTTAAAAACATTTTTTTTTGAAAACATAACCCATTATAGGAAGTATTTTTATCTGTTTTTTTCCTTTAACTTCCGACCCTTGCAAGCTAGAATATAACAGGTACAGTGGAGTTGGTCAAGATGGTGGGGTTTGCATTTTCCTTGCTTTGTCAAGATCAGAAGATTGTAACTGCCCCTAAAATCCTAATTGTCTAGGCAAAACGTTATTTCTTACATTGAAACGTTGCAATATTTGTGATAACGAAAATGACGTCGAATACAATTTAAAAGACGTCACAGCTTGACACAGGGGATTTTCAAACGCATAGACATGATAGCCAAAAGTACGTTTCAAATATATATGGAAGCTTCGTTTCCTATTAATATTTGATTACTTGGTGCCACGCGTGAGGCAGATCATTCTAACCCTTCCGGAGCACCTGATGATACCTCAGTTTTTATAGGGGTTCTCACTGCTAGTGCTTTAGTTGTGTGGCGTTCTTTTTCATTTTTGTTCATTTGTTTTGTCTTCGTCATACTGTCTCAATTCGTGTTGGACGTGAATTGCCGTGATTTTGGATTTATAATTTTGGAATTCCCCCTTTCCTCGTTCTTGCTTTGGTATTCGTTTGCCGATGTATTGAAATAATTTAAGGGAGTATGAGCATTCGATATCCTCGGGTTTTATACATTCAAACAGGGTTAAATTTTTTTGCACATGTATCATATTTTCTTGGTCAAAAGTCACTTTAAAAGGCATAAAATAGACAATGTATAACATTTTATCAACTTTGAATTATATTTTCAAATATTTTAAGGCATATAAACAGCTAATTTAGATTGAAGGAAAATTCTAGAGAGAACTGTTTCCCGCCAAAAAATTGACGTCATATTTGTAAAAAATTCTAACATGGATTTTCAAAATTTTTTGCTCATGTTGTTCTTTTAGCAAAGAGTAGTTAACTATGGGGAAAAATCTGCGGTTTTCTACGGGACTATAGAAAAAAACAAACATTTAAGATTTGTTATTCACTACAGTTGAGACGGGTAAAACGGGTTAGATTTTTAATGAGGTCTTAGTTCACTCACATTTTTTACGTCGCTTGCGGTTTAAGCATCTCATAAGTAAAACAAAAATCTTAAAATTAGGACTTGGTACATAACACCGGTTATACATAACACTGACGTGTATCTTTGGTTCTATACTTTTGATTCCTATATGTTTCTAGTAAGTTTGACAGGTCGTGACCAGTTACTCTCTCTATAACGAATATATTGCTAAAAGGATAATATAATTATACGATTTCCCCTTGAATATCAAGTATTTCGTAAAAACCATACACCTTTGTTTTTATTTTTTTTAGATTGGTCAAATCATATGCAAGCATTTTTTTTTACCTGATTTTTATTATAAAAGTCAAACATTATTACTTACCACAACGGTTATGCACCCTCCTGCCTGAAATACACTCATGGTTTTTTTATCTAATAAATATTTGGGTTATAAAAAATGACGACGATTCCCGTATATTTTTCAGAAAAGTCTAATACGAACAATTTTAGAACAATACAAGGAGCAAAAAATATGCCGAGAGATTTTTTTCCGTTTACTCATCGTGGGGCCAAGTGGGTCGGGTAAAACAAATTTGCTAATGCACCTTTTATTTAAACCCTTATTGTATTACGACAAAATTATTCTTTACGCAAAGAACTTAGAACAACATTACTATAAGGAACTAATTCAAAGATTCGAGGAAATAGCGGAAAAACTAGGAGTGTCTCTGGAAGATTTATTACAACTATCTAATGATAAAGTTGAAGACATCGACCGCGAGGACGAAAAAAATCGTAATTTTTGACGACTATATTTTTTCACAACAAGATCAATCTTCTATTGTGAAATACTTTATAGGCGGAAAGCACAAGAAAATGAGTGTAATTTATTTGAGTCAGTCCTATTTTCGGATACCTAAAGACTGTCGTTTAATTGTAATTTTTACGTAGTGTATAATTTTCCTAGTAAAAAGGAGAGAGAACTTATATCTTCAGAACTTCAGGTCTCAAAAAATACGCTAATTGAAACAACTAAAAATAGATATTCTTTTCTGTATCTTAACTTACCAGACAAGAAAATATTTCATTGTTTTGATCGGGAAATACAAAATACGCTTTCTTAACTTATTAAAATCTATTTTACAGAAAAAAAAAGACCCCCCCCCAAAAGAAAAAAACAAAAGGTGCTTATTTTGAGGAGGACATTGCCGGCTTTTTTTTTCTTTTTTTTTGCCACCCGGTCTTTTTGACCTGCCGGGGGCTTTACTTGCAACTTTTGTTTTTGTCCTCCTCAATTTGCCGTGTGGTAACTATTTTTGTGGTTGTTTTTTAACCTTCATTTATTGTGGGTGTCTTTCACCCTTGGTCGTTTTTTAACCATTATCTACATTACTCCTTATTTAATTTTACTTATATTGATCGAAATTTGCGAAAGTATACAAGTATAATATTGAAGTTTGTAAAGTGTGTATTGTGTAAGTAATAGAATGTTACTACACGGTTGCGTCTGGCCAGACATTTGAACATCGATTTTTAGTATATTTAAACCTCATCTCACGCATGCGCAGTCAAGCCTATGTTTTGAAATATCCACAATAATATGTCCATTGTGTGTGTTTTTAACATTTAAATATTATAATATCTATCGGAATTATCTCTGTTTGTTTAAATCGTACATTCTTTCTTTTTTTCATAAAACAGTTTACGCAATCGTTTTTAATCAATATCAAACGAATGACTACCTTATTTTAAATGTCTCGCAAATCGATTTTCTGTAGTGTAATGGTTAACATTTCTACATTATAAACAGCGTATCTACATTATAAACAGCGTTTATTTATTACAGACGTTTTTAACGTAGACGGCAGCTTCCTATAGGAACAGATTTATTCTTATCTAAGAAAATTCTTCCCTTGTAATCGTTTTTATTTGCACATCTCTCAAAGTTTGTGAGGTGAAGAATACTAAAATGTTCAATACTTTGTTCTTTAGATGTCCTATTTAGATGTACTTTCTTCATGCTAAATTCTCTTGTGTTCTTTACTTCTTCGCCATTTAACATCTTGTTAAAATCCTCTTGAGTTAACTTAGTTTTATTTAGTCCTTTTCCCTTTGTCTTAACACTAATTACATTGTCTTTATCTATCGTTATAGTCATGTATAACTTAGGTGCAATATAAACCGCCTTAATTATCTTGGCGTTTTTCTTATAGTCATTAGCTAAATCACCTAAGTTATCACCATTATAATTAGGTATTAGTTTTGCTTGCTCACCGTGCACATGAAGACTATCAGTGTCAGTATAATAAAAGTCTAACTCTACTTTATTTTCCGGGTTCAATCTAGTCATATGTTCATGCATAATCTTGTGGCTATAAGCCAGAACAAAAGCACCAAAATGTGACGTCTTACTGATCTTATCAACCGAGTCAATCTCTGATCTTAAGTAACCAGAAACATACCAAGTAGATTCGATTAGTTCTAAATCTGTAATTATATATTTATGGTCAAATCTCCAAAAATCATCAACATCTTCTATGGCTTGAGTAT
>MJUU01063886.1:232243-257831 GCA_002080025.1 Modiolus philippinarum | reverse complement strand
ACAATTTATTAATTTGTAATTACAATTTATTAATTTGTAATTACAAATTAAAATAAAATTGTGTTGTGTAAAAATAAATTGTGTTGTGTCCCTAATAAGCTTCCGTAGGCATGCGACGCAATTAACTCCTCCTACATTTTGGGAATCAGGGATTAAATTTTGTAGTTGAATTGCTCCCACGGGGTACTCCAAATTTTTTTCCAGTACCTAGGCTAGTACTATTTTTTTAGGGTGTGATTTTCCGAATTTTGCTATTTTTGGGGGTTCAAGAAATTCCAAGCTATTTTTGGTGGTTAGAAAAATTATAAGCTATTTTTGGGGGTATAAACAATTGTAAGATATTTTGGGGGGTAGGCAAATATGTCATATTTTTGGGTGTTTTGTTTGCATAGAAAATCAAGAAACATACCATAGATAAACACATGGTGTTTACTAAAATGATAAAGTCGACTGATTTGTCAGCACAACGCTGATGACATTGCTCTAGTACAACTAATTCCATAAGATGTTAAACAGGAAACTTTTAGATTTTGTCAATGTAATTTCAATTTTCTTTTTTTTAAGTAAAAATGCAACAGGTATATTTTTAGGGATTATTTTTCTAACATATTATTTGGGGATCATTTATCTAAGCAACTATTTTTGGGGGGTGATTTGAAAAAGAACTATTTTGGAGGGGGGTAGTTTGAAAAAATTGCTATTTTTGGGGTTAAAATTTTTTCCAGTGACCAGCCTAGGTACAGATGATAATAGAGAGCACCCCCCCTCGGGGGGGATTGCTGCATACGGAATGTAGATGCGCAATAAGCTTTGGATTTCTGATGTTTATTTTAATGCAAACAAGAGGCCCAAGATGTGGATTTAGGGAAGTTTAATTTTGTTGTAGAATTGTTGCATATAGTATTTAGATGTGCAATAAGCTTGTAGAATCTTGATTCCGGTTCCAACTTTGGTAAATTTCCTAAAAATGTCAAAGACTGATATTTTTGGGCATTTTAGCATATAATCTTGATAAATCTTACATTTTGGTAAGTATTTGAAAAACAAAATTCTGAAAATTTAGAATTCTAAAATGTGATACCAATTTTGGTAAATATCCTGAAAGTCTCAGAGACCATTTATATTTGGAATACTACCTAGCAACCATATTGGATTTGTTTTCATTAGGTCAATCATGCTCACCAGTTGGATTTCAAACATGTTTGATTCAAATTTTTGGTAAATTTCCTGAAAGTCTCAAAGAACCTTTATTTTTCTTAATTCTACTTTGCAACCATACTTATAGGATTTCATTTCCAATTCACTAATTGGATTTCAAAAATACTCGATTCTTGATAAATTTCCTAACAGTGTCAAAGACCAATTACTTTTATGAATTCTACCTAGCAACCATGCTGTTAGAATTTGTTTTGATTAGGACAGACATTATCCCTAATTATATTTCAAAAATATTTGATTACAAATTCGGGAAATTTCCTAAAATTGTCAAAAATTACTTATTTTTATATTCTATTTTATTTATTTATGTATTTATTTTTCATCATTTTTGAATTCTGCCTAACAACCATATAGTCTTGAATTCCCTTTAGTAGAAAGAGTGACTATCAATAAATTGATTTCAAAAATGTTGAGAAAAATTATACCAAGGGTCTCCTATTTCCCCTGTCAAATAGGGAGTACAGGGATCACTGTCATTTACCACAGTCATAACTTTTTTCATAATTTGTCTTCAAATTTCTTACTTGCTTTTAGCACAATATTATTTGTATTTACAATTTTCACGTTGGTGACTTATCTGCCATCTCATATTTTTTTTTGCAGACGTACACAGGCAATAATATCAGTGACATGAAAAATGCTACTCTACAGTTCTGGTCAAAAGTATTGGAGAAAACTTTTCTACAGTGCATTTATATAAATTGGCATTTTTTTCAGAAACATTTGAAACGTTACTATCATATTTATCCGATGAAACCATTTTAAAAGATACAGAATTATTTGAATTTATTTCGTCCGTTTTTTTTTGTACTTCTGTAAAGAACTCAGCCAGTGCCTAAAAAAATTACGAAAGGATATGGAGTAAATGAACATAAGACCATAACACACATGTTAACTCCAACTGCAATAACTTTAATGAGCTGTATGGCCATTAAGTCAGCTTTTTCAGAGTTATCACCATAGCAAGTTCGTTTGCAATTCATTTCACTAAATTGGCTATAATTTGAATAAGATACACAATTAGCCTTTATTTGGTAACTTCTTTAATGAGTTTATCTTACTCATACTGAGTAATATGAGGCAAACGAAAGGTATATATTCAAGAAAGGCAAACAACTTTCAGACTTTGGAAATGAGACGAACACGGAATTCTGTCACATTTAAAAAAAAAAACTCAAAGTTCAGGTTCTTTTTATATTTTTTTCAGACCAAGGTCGACAGGCAAACAGTACACTGAACATTCGTTATGTCGAGTTGGAATAAGCTTGAAGATGCTGAATACCAGTTTTTCAAGTTCACTTAGATATAAAACATGCACCTTACATATCATCATCATGCGCTTTTGATTTACCGATATTGATTCATTTTTAGCTCACCTGACCCAGAGGGTCAGTGTGAGCTATTTTCATCACTTAGCGTCCGTCGTCCGTCCTTTAATTTTTCACATTTTCATCTTCTCCTCTGAAACCACTAAAGCAAATTCAACCAAATTTTACAGGAATGATGTATGGAAGGTCCTTTCCAAAGATTGCTCATTTCGTTCCGATCCGATAAAAAACATGGCGACCAGCGCGGAACTTAGGTTTAACATTGGACCGTATGAGAAAAATCATTTTCATCTTCTCCTCTGAAACCACTGAAGCAAATTCAACAAAAATTTACGGGAATGATGTACTAAAGGTGCTTCATTAGAATTGCTCATTTCGTTCCGAACTGATAAAAAACGGCACGGTCGCCTGCACGGAACATAGTTTAACATTAGACCTTATGTGATAATCACATTTTCATCTTGTCCTCTGAAACCACTTATACTTAAATTCAACCAATATTTACAGGAATAATGTACTAAAGGTCCTTAACAAAGATTCTTCATTTCCCTCGGATCTGATAAAAAAAAACATGGCTGCCAGCATGGAACATAGTTTAATATTGGACCCTATGGGAAATCACATTTTCATTTTCTCTTCTGAAACCGCTGAAGCAAATGTAACCTAACTTTGCAAGGATGAAGTATGGGAGGTCCTTAACATTTCGTTAGGTCATTTCGTTCCGATCCGATAAAAAGATGGCCACCAGGGCAGAACATAGTTTTAACATTGAACCCTAAGGGAAAATCGTATTTTCATCTATTCTTCTGAAACCAATGCAAATTCAACAACCAAACTTTACAGGAATGATGTATGGAAGATCCAAAACTAAGATTGCTCATTTTGTTTTGATCCGATAAAAAACATGACTGTCAGCGCAGAACATAGTTTTAACATTGGGCCCAATGGGAAAATCACATGTTCATCTTTTCATCTGAAACCAATGAAGCAAATTCAACCATACTTTACAGGAATGGTGTATGGACGATCTGTAACTAGGATTATCATCTATACTATGAAACCATTAAAGCAAATTTAACTTTACTGTATTGGAGTAATGTATGGAAAGATCTTAACAAAGAATACGTATTTCAATTGAATCTGACAAAAACATGGATGTCAGTACTCAGTACAGAACATAGCTTAACATTAGACCCTATGGAGAAAAAAAAATTTTTGGTCATCAGCATAGGCATGGCAAAGCATCTTTGTCAGGTGGGCGATACAGGCTCAGTATCTGAGCCTCTAGTTCTGAAACCACTGAATAAAAATCAACCAAACTTCACAGGAATGCTGTACTAAAAGTTCTTTACAAATATTATATATATATTCCGATTGGACAAAAAAACATGGCCACCAGTGCAGAACAAAGTTGAAAATTGGACCCTATGGGAAAATCACATTTTCATCTTCTCCTCTGAAACCACATAATTAAATTCAACCAAACTTTACAGGAATGATGTACGGAAGGTACTTTACAATAATTGCTCATTTCATTTCGATCTGACAAAAAAACATGGCGACCAGTGCGGAACTTATGGGGAAAATCACATTTTCAACTTCTTTTCTGGAACTACCGAATCAAAATCAACCAAACTTCACAGGAATGATGTACTAAAGGCCCCTTTACAAATTTTGCTAATTTTATTCCGATTGGACAAAAAACATTGCCACCAGTGCAGTACATAGTTTAGAACTGGACCCTATGGAAAAATCACATTTTCATCTTCTCCTCTGAAACCACCGATGCAAATTCAACCAAACTTTACAGGAATGGTGTACGGAAGGTATACTTTACAATAATTGCTCATTTCATTTTGATCTGAAACGTGGCGACCAGTGTGAAATTTGGGTTTTACATTGGTTCTATGTGGAAAATCACATTTTTAATTTCTTTTCTGAAACAACTGAATTAAAATCAACCAAACTTCAGAGGAATGATGTACTAAAAGTCCTTTACAAATATTGCTCATTTTATTCCGATTGGACAAAAAAAAATTCCCCAGTGCAGTACATAGTTTAAAATTGGACCCTATGGGAAAATCACATTTTCATCTCCTCTGAAACCACTTAATTAAATTCAAACAAACTTTACAGGAATGATGTACGGAAGGTACTTTACAATAATTGCTCATTTTGATCTGACAAAAACACGGCGACCAGTGCGGAACTTAGGTTTAACATTAGCTGAGGCTATGGGGAAACTCACATTTTAAATTTCTTTTCTGAAACCACTGAATCAAAATCAACCAAATTTCACAGGAATGATGTACTAAAAGTCCTTTACAAATACTGCTAATTTTATTCCGATTGGACAAAAAACATTGCCACCGGTGCAGTACATAGTTTAAAATTGGACCCTATGGGGAAATCACATTTTCATCTTCTCCTCTGAAACTACTGAAGCAAATTCAACAAAACTTTACAGGAATGATGTACATGAAGTACTTTACAATAATTGCTCATTTTATTCTGATTGGACAAAAAACATGGTCACAAGTTGAAAATTGGACCCTATGGGAAAATCCCATTTTCATCTTCTCCTCTGAAACCACCGATGCAAATTCAACCAAACTTTACAGGAATGATCGATGTACGGAAGGTATACTTTACAATAATTGCTCATTTCATTTTGATCTGACAAATAAAAAACATGGCGACTAGTGTGGAATTTGGGTTTTTACATTCGCTCCGCTATGTCGCCATGTGGAAAATCACATTTCTACTTTCTTTTCTGAAACAAATGAATCAAAATCAACCAAACTTCACAGTAATGATGTAGCACATAGTTTAAAATTGGACCCTATGAGAAAATTACATTTTCATCTTCTCCTCTGAAACCACTGAAGCAAATTTAACAAAACTTTACAGGAATGATACACGGAAAGTACTTTACAATAATTGCTCACTGTATTTCGATCTGACAAAAAAACATGGCGGCCAGTGCGGAACGTAGTTTTACATTGGCTTATGATAAAATCATCCTTTTCATCATCTTCTCTGAAACTATTCAAGCAAATGTAACTAAATGTATAGAAGGTCCTATGCTTAAATTATTCTTTTCAAAAGCATTAGACAAAAAAAAACATGGGTACAAACGGAGAACATAGCTAAACATTAGACTACATTGGTAAAAACATCATTTTTGGTCATACATGCCATAGAAGCATTTTATCAGGTGAACGATACAGGCTCAGTCTCTGAGCCTCTAGTTATTTATTTTTGAATATTTTGCGTTTATTGACAGCGTTTCATTTAAAGTTGGATTAACAATACTTCATTGTTTTACGTTACTTGATGGAAATGGTAGTATAGCTTATTTTAAGTGCAACCCTAGGCTGTTGTTCGTCTGACCTTCCTGCCAAATAGTCATTGATTTTCATACCCTTTTTACAATAATTACATAAAGAACGCTCATAAGCTTGGCCTTTTTCAAAAAGGTATATAAATCTGTCATACATGTTAAATAGTTTCGTTGCAGTTGTCGACCTTTGCATGAATGCGTGAATCTATATGTTAACGAAAATATTTCAAGTGTTTCTGTTATTTGTCATACATAACAATTATGTTTGTGATATGATCGCTCCCTTGTCATATTTTTCGTTTTCGACAAAGGTTAACTGATTATGCATTATATCAGCATTTCAAAATTTTGCTCGATTCATTTCACTGCTCGGATAGCGGAGATTGTAACAAAACTATTTTGATTAAAACTTTTTTTCCACGGTGAATATATTAATTTATACAAGATATGTTATCTATACCAAAGGCGTGAATAATTGCAGCAAAGACTTAAGAATGAAAACGGCAAAAACTGCAGTAAGGAGGAAATACTTTAATTGTCTGCAATATGAAAATAAACACACAAGTGTCTGACTATATAATTTTTTTTTGTAGTCCTTTATAGGTGAATCTAAAGTACTTTAATTTGTCTTGCTTCCTGAATGTGTATTACTACTTCCTATGACATAGTCGTCGTAATTAAGTATAATTTTATTACATAAAACTGTAAACATGTAAAATCTTGGTTTACTTGCAACAGAAGATATTGTGTTGGCATTATTCATTGAGTGTCTGCATAAAAATTTTCCTTACTTTGTGAAGATAATATGGAAGAATAAAGAGCAACAATCTATAAAAAGCCCTTTATACCCCTTATTCCTTTGGTTTTAAGATTATGCATAAGAGTATATGATGAATTCACCGGGAAAGGATAAAAAAATCGATGCATGAGATCGCATGCGAATATGATTTAATCAATTGGATGCAGATATAGATTGATTTGGATAGGAACTAGAGGCTCACATGAGGCTGCATCGCTCACTTTATTCATTGTCACCAAAAGACGTTATTTTTATACCCCCCTTGAAAAGTGTGGGTATATAGTGATGGGTTGTCCGTCCGTCCTTCCGTTACACTTGAGGGTACCCATCTCTTATCCGCTACTCCTCCTGAACAAGTGAACAGATTTTCATGAAACTTTAACACAGTCTTGATGACATAATATAGATGTGCACCTCCTATTTCAGAATTTGATTTGATCGATTTTTGGGGTTTCCCATAGCAAAACATGGACTTTACAAATGGGTACCCATCTCTTATCCGCTACTCCTCCTGAACCACAGAGCAGATTTTAATGAAACGTTTACACAGTCTTTGTGACATAATGTACACGTGCAGCTCCTATTTCAGAATTTGATTTAATTGATTTTGGGGGTTTCCCATAGCAAAACATGGACTTTGCCATTACATTTCAAAGGGGTACACATCTCTTATCCTCCCCCTGAACCACTGAGCAGATTTTAATGAAACTTTAACACAGTTTTTGTAACATTATTTAGATGTGCACAATTTGATTTAATTGAATTTTGGGGTTACCATAACAAAACATGGACTTAGCCATTACATTACAAGGGGTACACATCTCTTATCTGCTATACTCCTTATGAACCACTGAGCAGATTTTAATGAAACTTAAACACATAATGTAGATGTGCACCTCCTATTTTAGAATTTGATTTGATTGATTTTGGGGGTTCTCATAGCAAAACGTGGACTTTGCCATTACATTGCAAGTGGATACCCATCCCTTATCCGCTACTCCTCCTACCACTCATGAAACTTTAAGACAGTCTTTGTGATATAATGTCTTCTATTACAGAAATTGATTTGATTTGATTGATTATCAAATGGGGAGCGGGGGTATATATCAGTGAGCTTTGCTCACAGTTTCTCTTGTTTATTCTTCACATCAGTTAACCAGATGTTACGCGGTTTTTGATAACTTATCCAAACATAAGTGGACATCACGGATGGGGTTGAATATAAAAACAAAAAAGGGGACCACCCAAGAAATATTGTAACCCGTGATCAAATTTGGTTAACATTGTTCAAAATGTTCAAGAGGAGGATATCTTTAAATGCTTTCCCCATAGGTTCATTATTTTAAACTATGATCCCTGCTGGCGGTCATCTTGGATGAGTACGAACATAAAAATCACATACTTTCAAGGGGCACCAAAGGGCTATTGCGACAAAGTTTGGTTCCAATTGGCTCAGTAGTTTCAGCGGAGAAGAGCTTTGAATGCATTTCCCATAGGGTCCTATGTTAAACTTTATGTCCCGCACTGGCGGCCATCTTGGATGAAGGACAAACATAAAAATCACAAACTTTAAAGGGGACCACCCAAGAACAATTGTGACCTAGTTTGGTTCCAATCGGGTTAGTAGTTTTAGTTGTTTCAGAGGAGGTCTTTGAATGCATTTCCCATAGGGTCCTTTGTTCAACTATGTTTCCCGCGTGTGGCAATCATGGATTAGATGCGATCCTGTTGGGGCATATGTAGAAATTGTAGTCCTTGATCAGCTGAACACTTTTGCAATTCAAATTTAACCTCTATCTTCAATAATTTTTAAAATAAAAATAGCGAAATCCAAGAAAAGGGGAATTACTCCTGTTTGGGTAGTAAGATTTTTTTTTCAAAATTGCTGGACATGTAGATCTTAACATGCCGACCATTTTTGAAGTTAAAACTTTACATAGAGCTATTTTCTATCATTTTCAATATATAAGATGAAAAGTAACGAAAAAAGCGAAAATTTTGCAAAAAGGGGAAATACCTCCGAGACGTGTTATCGGATATTCTCCAAAATTGCAGGGTGGGAAGACACATCATGCTGATCATTTTTACGCGATGGCAGATTTGTTATATACGTTACAGTTTTCGAGTTGTTTTTTTTTTTTTGCAAATTTACCTCCTAAATTCTATTTCTAGTAGCAGCGGACATATTGTTTGGTCTGCGGACATGAAAATCACAAACTTGAAAGTGCATACCCTGGTAATGATTCAAGCCAAGTTTAGTTGATATTGCGCCAGTAGTTTCAGAGAAGATCTGTGAAGTTTGAGTCAAGGCACGTACGAAGGACGAAGGACGAAAAGTGGTGGCAAAAGCAAGCATGTTCTTTGGCCCGGTGAGCAAAAACTTGGCATTGATCATTTGACAATATCCAGATTTGATTGATGAATATTAAATTTCAATTTCTGCTTTTTTAGTGAGGACGGTTTGTTTTAAGTAAGTGAGAACATGGTCTTATAGGGGGGTACCATGCACGGGTGTACGAGAAATGAAATTTCACAACAAGAGGAAAGAAAAATTAGAAATTGGCTTGCACGATGCCTTTTTTCAGTTTGCACGGAACACGGCAAATAACGACCACAACACGGCAACGCGTGAAGTAAAAAACGGCAAACACGCTGCACGAAAATAAACTGTGCCACTCTATATGTCTATAAAGGATTACCCAGAGACAATGGCAACATTGGAAACACAAAGCCATCACACAAGTACTTTGTAGAAAAGAAAAGGGGCATTTCTGTGCAGAACAGTCTACGGTTTACTTTGGTGCGACTTGTAAACTGATCATATTAACTGTTATGACGTAAGAGTTATCGTTCCTTATTATGACTGAAAGTAGGTGAAGACGACATATCAAAGGAGGGTATCAAATCTCTGAACTGTTACAGGGTGAAGACCACAAATCAACGGAGAGAACCAAGTCTCTGAATTGTAAGCAATTCAATACGACCGATCGACGGAGGGTATCAATATTCTCTAGGCTGTTAACAGATCAGTGGAGGGTATCGTGCCTCTGGACTGATCTTATGGCACGCCGTTTTTATATTTATTCCACTTTCAAGATATCTTGTTAAGTTTAATAAGATATCTTATAAACTAAATGAGATATCTTATAAACTAATTGAGATATCTTAATTATTAAGTAAGATATCTGATATATTAAATAAGATATCTTATTAAATATATCAGATATCTCATTTTATAATTAAGATATCTTATTTAGTTAAAAATATATCTTATTAACTAAATAAGATATATCATTAACTAATTTAGATATCTTTTATAGAATTTCTTATAAAGATATCTTAGATACTAATAGAGATGTCTTATAAATTAAATAATATATCTGATGTATTAAATAAGATATCTTATATACTAAATAAGATATCTTATATATTAAATAAGATATCTTGAAATTGAATAAATGAGACATCTTATAAACTAATAAAGATATCTTATATATTGAATAAGATATCTTATAAAGTTATCAGATATCTAATAAACGGATGGAGATATCTTATTTACTAAATAAGATATCTTATTAAACTGGTTATAAAGATATCTGATTAAATATGTAAGATATCTCATTTAATAATTAAGATATCTTATTTAATTAAAAAGATATCTTATAAACTAAATAAGATATCTTATAAAATAATTAAGATATCTTTTAAATAGTTTCTTTTAATGATATCTTAGAAACTTATACATTAAATAAGATATCTTATTTACTTCAATCTAAATAAGATATCTTATAAACTAATAAAGATATCTTATATATTAAATAAGATATCTTCAAAGTGGAATAAATATAAAAACGGCGTGCCATATGATCTGGACTGTTTAAGTGAAAACGACCGACCAAGTATCTGGATTGTTATCAAGTCTCTGGAATGTTAACAGAGGACGACTGATCAACAGAGGGTATTAGGTCTCTGGACTGTTACAGTACTGATAAACGGAGGGTATCTCCATGGACTGCGAACAGTATGCAGAAATTCCCCCTTTTTGCTCCAAATGTTTAAAGAATTGGATAATATTGATCATCTGTTGACCTTTCTCTTCAATGACAAACTATTTGTAACAAACGTTTATAGTATCTCTTTCTTTTGATCGATTTCCCATTTAGTATTAACAACTTGGCAGATGAATTCCATAAACATGTGATTACATGGAGTTAGCTGTATAATTACTAAACTTTACGTTTATTTTGTAATTATGATAAGAGGTTACATATCACTACAAGCTTAATTGGTCAAATAAATATACCAAGGCAAGTACAACACCAGAAAGTACACCAGCTACAAAGATGTGATTGTTCTTGTTTTTTTTTCGCTTCAACTCAGACTCTCCCCTTCCGAAAAGGTGGACACCAGAAACAACTTGTAGTTTTTAGATCAAACGACATAGCTAGATTGAGCTTTTTTCCATCAATTTACGTCCAGGGTCAGTCCGTCGCTAACTTTTCATTCAAACATCTCCTCAGAATTCCACTGAGCCAACTCTAAAAAAAAAACATCCAAGTGGGCTGCCAATGGAGAACATAGTTTAGTATTGTATCTTTTGGGAACACTAGTCTCAGAAAACATTTTAGCACTTTCATGTCCAGGATGTTCCGACAAATTAAAATTAACCCTAACTTGAAAGCATTCAAACATCTTCTCGAAAGACACAGCTAAATCAGCTGGAACCCCCTGAAAATAGTGTCCAGCATGTAACAAGCAAAGAAGGACACCAGAAGGGAGCATAAACATTGGGTAGCATAGAAACACTTTTAAAGATCTCTGTCTCTATATGAAACCACTGAGCCATTTGGAATATAGCAGTAGTGCTTTGGTGGTCCACATTAAATATATAGAGTCCGTCATGCTCACACCAAATAAAAGACTGCTGTCAGCGGAAAATAAAGTTGGACCATGAGTGAAAAACATCTTCTTAGACAATGCTGAACACGTTGGAATCAAACTTTGTAACAATGATCCTTGGGTGGTGAACTTTAAGACAAGCGGCTCTCAAGGGACTGTATCGCTCTCCTAGACCATGACCTTCCGATAATCACAGAAGCAATCAGTTTAATGTTATGATGCTTCTGACTTTCACGTTGGATGAGGTATTTACACATTTTTTTTAAAGGGAGAACCATATACTATTGTGACCACTGAAGCTGTAATTTCAAACTTTGAAGAGGAACACCCAAGGGCTATTGTGACTAAGTTTGGTTGAGTTGTCTACTGGTCTCACAAGAGACGACTTTTGAATGCATTTATCACAGGGTCCCTGTTTTAAAGTATGTTCGACTCTGGTCGCCATCTTGAATAAGCTACGAAGAGGACCTCCCAAGGACTATTGTGACCAAGTTTGATTTCAATTGGCTCAGTGTTTTGAAAGGAGAAGATCTTTGAATGCATTTCCCATATTGTCCTATCTAAAACTGTGCTCCCCACTGCTGGCGATCTTGGATGAGATACGAACATAGTACCACGAATGTTGAAAGGGGCCAACAAGGACCGTTGTGAATAAGTTTGATTCCATTTGGCACAGTTGAATAAGTTTGATTCCATTTGGCACAGTGGATTCAGAGGAGAAGATCTTTGAATGTATTTCCAACATTGTCCTATGTTAAACTGTGTCCCCCGCTGGTGGCCATCTTAGATGAGTTACGAATAGAAAAATCACAGAAAACTTTGAAGACGACCACCCAAGGGCTATTGTGAGAAAGTTTGGTTCGAATTGACCAAGTGGTTTCAGGGGAGAAGTTCTTCGAATGTAAAATTAACGACGGATGACGGGCGATGGACGACGGACGATGGACACAAAGCGATGGCAAAAGCTCACATTGGCATAGCCATTCAGCTGAGCTAAAAGCGTTACCACTGTCTAATCGAAGATGGCCGTCAGAACAATTAAACAAACAAAGTTGAGCTATAAAGGAAAACACATTCAAAGGTCTTCTCATCTGAGACCACTTTGCCAATTGGTACCAAACTTGTTCAAAATACCCAGTGATAACTAAGCCCGTTAGGTATACATCATATCCATGGTGGCCCCGAGCGGGACATATAGTTTTAACATTTGACTGATTAGCAAAATGTTCTGTTGGAATTAAACTTAATCACAAAAGTCTTGAATTAACATGGTTTGGTTATGATTAAGGAGACGGGTAGCCATGGATGGAAATCAAACTTGGTTATATAATGCTTATTATTTAATGGACTGTCTGAAGTTGTCCCAGTGTGCCATGGAATCTTTGCCCCGGTCCAGTTAATAATACTACCGAATTGCATGTGGAATGGGAATTAAAAAAGTTAAAATCAAATCCATTATTTCAATTAAGTACATAGTGACCTAGCCTAGCAAAGGACAATGTGAGGTTGCAAAACTTTTCTGGCTTGTAAGAATTTTGTGCACCCAATTAACTGAAAAATATTAATACCCTGTAGCGACGGTACCTAATGCTATTTACTGCATGAATAAGCTTCTCTGTTATGGCCGAGGAATTGGAATAGGACATTAATAGTATAGGTGAACTATAGTTTGTGTAATTGGAGAAGATATTATATCATTTGTTATATGTAATTGTTATTTTTTACAAAGATCAGCCATGAAATGTCAACAACTCTTAAAATACTAATGCGGCCATGCAAATAAACAAAACAACAAAAAATTATTTGTCAAGGCCTCATATGTGATCATATGTCTCAAGGTCCAAAAAGGGTTCTACATGGTGGCTCAAAGATTTGGATTTATGCTTTTCAATTCCTATTACTTATAGATTACTCAGAACATCTGACTTGGGAGGATGCTAAGGGAACGTAAGTGGACTCAGAACACCTGACTTGGGAGGATGCTAAGGGAACGTACGTGGACTCAGAATACATGACTTGGGAGGATGCTAAGGGAACGTACGTGGACTCAGAACACCTGACTTGAGAGGATGCTAGGGGAACATACGTTGGGTCAGAACACCTGACTTAGGAGGATGCTAAGGGAACGTATGTAGACTCAGAACACCTGACTTGGGAGGATGCTAAGGGAACGTACGTAGACTCAGAACACCTGACTAGGGAGGATGCTAAGGGAACGTACGTGGACTCAGAACACCTGACTTGGGAGGATGCTAAGGGAACGTACGTAGACTCAGAGCACCTGACTTGGGAGGATGCTAAGGGAATGTACGTGGACTCAGAATACATGACTTGGGAGGATGCTAAGGGAACGTACGTGGACTCAGAATACATGACTTGGGAGGATGCTAAGGGAACGTACATGGACTCAGAACACATGACTTTGGAGGATGCTAAGGGAGCGTACGTGGACTCAGAACATCTGACTTGGGAGGATGCCAGATTACATGGTTTAGCAATAAGATATTATTTTTTTCACTTTTGTTTCGATTCAATCAAGAGACCACAATAAATCTTTTTTTTTTCATACACGTGGCCTTTGGTTAGGACACCTTTAGAATTTAGTGTTTTGATCTTGTTTTATTGAATTATAGCATATGATATTTATATGGACATTTTTCATGCTAGAAACAGTTTAAGTTCATATGTATATGTTCGTGTTTACTTTATAATAATAATTCTTCAAAAATTATTGTAATAAACAGAAATCGACAATATATATCTTTTTGAACATTTCTAAGAATTCAATGTGCAATTCACTCACGATGGGACGGTTTGGAAACCAGCGAAATCTCGATAAGGTTTGCTTTCGAGCGACACTGGTGCAATGATGCAGTGGGAGAATTAGATAACAGTACTAGTTGCTAGTAACTGCTAGCAGTGTTGTACTCGAATGCTAGCAAAGTTCTATTTAAAGTCGTAAGTTTTTTGTTTTTCCAAATGTCATCTATAATGCATGAGCAAAAGTGACAAAATGTCGTGGAACTTACAAAAAAATCCTGACTAATCAAAGACATTAAAAAGTTCTAAATAACTTTTGCTTGCAAATGCAATAATTCCTTAATGATCCTCTTTGTAACGTTTTTAGTTTATATAAAAATCAATGTCAAATGTCTATTTTAAGCACCATTTTATCAATTATAACTCAAAACATATATAACTTGTAAAAAATATAGATCTTGTTTTGTTTTGAAATATTAAGGTTCAATTTATTACTGGCATTTTGTCAAATTAGTCTAAATTAATTGTTAAGGCGTTTTTTTATTGTTGTCAATTTATAAAGACGGTATTCGTGACTACATGCAATCCGAACGCTACGTACACAGAGATGTATTTATGATAAAGTCTACGCAGGTTTTTGGCCTAACTAAAACCAGCATATAGTTTACTACAAGGTTGTAGCCCAGGAGCTCAAACACGGCCTGCAACTTGTAACCCCCTTGCATTTGTGTTTATCGTTTTCCCTTTTTATCTCCCGCGTAGCGAAAGAGGGGGAATTATGTAATGCAGTCCGTCCATATGTACGTACGTGCGTTTGTAATGCTCCCCGACAGCTCTGGAACTATAAGAGATACAAATTTGAAACTTGGCACCATACTAGAGTATGATCTGAAGTAGTGCATTGGGGGTTCGGAATTTAGGTCAAACGCCCTAGGGGCAAATTATGGGCGAAAACGAATTTTGGAGATATCCAATAATTGAAGAAATCTCCAAGGCCATTTGGGCTAGAAAGTAGAAACTCAGGAATCGGCTCACATTATATGTAGCAACTTCACAGAGGATCTCGGAATTTGTGTATGACCTCTCAGGACATGGCATCTAAGGGGTCCAAAAAAAAATCGATTCAGCTGGAACTCCTTTTACATCTTTAATCGCAGAAACCTTGTAATAAGGGTATTGTTGACAACCCCGCATCCATCAAAAAATAATGAGATGAAGGGGATGGGTGTGGCGTTGTTCGACATTCAGCAAGTGAATTCCGCTTAAACCGGTGCTAGGGGCCGTCTTGAACTTACTGTGAGGTAAGAGCGTTTGCTCTTTGTTGAAGGCCTCATAGTGACTTCATGATGAAGAACAACAATCAAAGCGTTGTTCCATTTGCTTAATATTACCACGTATTTATAGGGATTTTCTCCCATGTACATTTACTCCATATCCCTTTATTTGTTTATAAGTAACACTATAAAAGTTGTATGTGCCGAATGTTTCCGAATTTTGAAATTTGCCCTTAGGGCGGAAAAAAGAGCGAAATTGTATTTCGAAATATCCAGTAATAAGCGAAATCTTCTGAAGTATTTATGTTTGGAAGCTGAAATTTTGTATGCAAGTTCCACTATATGCATCTCATTTACTAATGATAGCGGACTTTTGGTATGACCCCTGGGGGCATGCCCTTAAGGGGCCAAAAAAATGTAAACAATCAGTACTCATCACAGGACTGGAACTCTATGTATAATTTTGATTTTGCAGTTTATATTTTCATGAAGAATTATTGGAATTGCTCTTTGCATCCATATTCAGCTTTTAGAATTTAGACTCCGGTGCCAAATTTGGTAAATTCCCTGAAAGTGTCAAAGACTAATATTTTTTTAAATTCCAACATGAAGCCATTAAGGTAGATCGGTAGTCTTCCGCCATTTTGAATTTGTTATTTATGCTGTTATGGTATTATCTGCTTTTTATACCCCGCCACACGAAGTGGCGAGGTATTATGTGATACCATCAGTCGTGTGTCCGTCCGTCTGTCTGTCTGTCTGTCTGTCTGTCTGTGTCTGTCTGTCTGTCTGTCTGTCTGTCCGTCCGTCCGTCCCCGAAGGTTTCCGACTGATAACTTGTGAACGAAATAACACAAGGACTTCAAATTTGATATGCAAGTTGTTTACCACAAACTCAGGTCAGGTTTGATTTTGGGTTCAGAGGTCCAAGGGGTTCTGGAGTTATGCCTCTTGAAACTTTGAAATTTTGCGAATTTTAGGGTTTCCGACTGATAACTTGTGAACGAAATAACACCAGGTCTTCAAACTTGGTATGTAAGTTTTTACCACAAAACTCAGGTCAAGTTTGATTTTAGGTTCAGAGGTCCAAGGGGTTCTGGAGTTATGCCCCTTGAAACTTTGAAATTTTGTGAATTATAGGGTTTCCGACTGATAACTTGTGAACGAAATAACACAAGGTCTTGAAACTTGGTATGTAAGTTGTTTACCACAAAACTCAGGTCAAGTTCGATTTTGGGTTCAGAGGTCCAAGGGGTTCTGGATTTATGCCCCTTGAAACTTTGAAATTTAGCAAATTTTAGGATTTTGCTCTCATTACTTGTGAATGAAATAACATACTGTCTTCAAAATTGGTATGTAAATTGTTTACCACAAAACACAGGCCAAGTATAATTTTGGGTTCAGCGGTACGCATAGTCCTTGAGTTATGCCCTTTAAACTTAGAAATTTTGTGAAATTTTGGGTTTCCGACTGATAACTTGTGAACGAAATAACACAAGGTCTTCAAACTTGGTATGTAAGTTGTTTACCACAAAACTCAGGTCAAGTTCGATTTTAGGTTCAGAGGTCCAAGGGGTTCTGGAGTTATGCCCCTTGAAACTTTGAAATTTTGTGAAACGTGGCGGGGTATCATGTAATTAATGCACCATTTCTATTTTCAAATATGCAAATATTTTAATTTGTAATGAATCAAACAATATTATATCCATAATACAAAATGCAAAGGACCTACATGGACTTGATTTCATATGTCTTTATCTTATTAAACGATGTATGGTAATTTGATAATTAAATAAATTGGAAGACGATTTTTGAAAAAGGGAGATAATCTGATAAAAATATTTAACATAGATATCACTATGAAATTCACATTTTACAAATTACATGAAAAACAAAATCGGTGACCCCCATTTTTCTTTATTTTTTTCGAATGTATGTTCAAAGGGCTAACACATGAGTAAAGTAGAAAGAAATCTATGGAATAGTTTTAAAGAAATCAACAATATGCCTGTTTTTCCCTATATATTAATTAGAAATATTTGATTACTTTAATATCAGTTTTTTCAAAAACAAGCGCGGTGACCCCCTTTTTTTATTTTTTTATTTCAATGCTTATATGATAAGGAAACTTTCCTGTAAAAATAAAAAAAAATCTATGGAAAAAAAATTGGAGTACCCATCTACCTTAAGCAACTTTTTAATGTCATCAGCTAGAATGAACAGCAGGATTTCAAAAATATGATTCTTATTTTGGTAAATTTCCTGAAACTCTCAAAGACCACTTTCTTTTTGGAATTTGACCTAGCAACCATATCATTTTTGATTAATAATAGCTTTAATGATCATTTTCAATGGTAAGGATGGTAAGATTGCAAAAAAACTTTTATTCTAATTTTGGTAAATTTCCTGAAACTCTAAAAGACCCATTATTTTTTTTTTTTTTGGAATTCTACCTAGCAACCCTATTTTTTTTAAATTTCTTATAGTAAAAATGATGATTTTCAACAGTCGGGTTGCAAAAATCTTTGATTCTAATTTTGGTAAATTTCCCGAATCTCTCAAAGACCCATTATTTTTTGGAATTCTACCTAGCAATCATATCTTTATCAATTCCTTATAGTAAAAATGATGATTTTCAACAGTCAGGTTGCAAAAATCTTTGATTCTTATTTTGGTAAATTTCCTGAAACTCTCAAAGATCAATTACTTTCTGGAATTTTACCTAGCAACCATATCTTTTTGATGCCTTTGGTTTCAGTGATCATTTTCAATAGTCAGATTGCAAAAACCTTTAATTCTAATTTTGGTAAATTTCCTGAAACTCTCAAAGACCCATTATTTTTTGGAATTCTACCTAGCAACCATATCTTTTTCAAATGATAAATTTCAACAGTCAGGTTGCAAAAATCTTTTATTCTAATTTTGTAAATTTCCTGAAACTCTCAAAGACCCATTATTTTCTGGAATTCTACCTAGCAACCATATCTTTTTCAAGTATTTAGAGTAATAATGATGATTTTCAACTGTCAGGTTGCAAGAATCTTTTATTCTAATTTTGGTAAATTTCATGAAATTCTCAAAGACCAATTACTTTCTGGAATTTTACCTAGCAACCATATCTTTTTTATGCCTTATAGTTTCAGTTCAATAGTCAGACTGCAAAAATCTTTGATTCTAATTTTGGTAAATTTCCTGAAACTCTCAAAGACCCATTATTTTTCGGAATTCTATCTAGCAACCATATCTTTTTCAAATGATAATTTTCAACAGTCAGGTTGAAAAATCTTTTATTCTAATTTTGATAATTTCTTGAAATTCTCAGGAGCCTGTTACTTTTTGAAATTCTACCTAGCAACCATATTTGTTTGGTGTTTTACAGTAACAATGACTGTTTCAACAGAAAGAAATTTAGTTTCAAAAACACCTTTTTTTACAAGGGGAGGGGTCCAAAAAGGGGTAGCGGGATCGCAATCTTTACTTGGCCGTGTTTCATTTATTCATTAACAAAGAAAGAGTTTACTTGAAAGTTAATAATATATGTTGTATACTTTGCCGTGTTGCAATGAGGGCCTAGTTTTTTTTGTCGGGCGGATGGGCAGGCGTGTGTAGCAAATGACGTTCTCAAGAAAGTGACTTTATTTTTCTTAGTATTTGAAAAAAAATAGCTAAAACCTAGATCGAGTTCGAATTTGAGCTAAATGAAACTTTGGAATAATTAACATTTTAATTTGTTTGATACTAGCAGGAGATTACATGTATGGCAAGACTGAAACAAAAAGAGCTGCATTTTTTTTTATTGCTAAGCAGAAATATTCCTTATATAATAGGCCGTGGCTATTCTTCCGGCTATCCAGAAAAATTGGTAAAAATGTCTATTCTTCCGGCCAAAAAATAAAATGCACAAATTATTCCATTTAAATAAAACCAAACATATTTTTAATCTTAAAGAAAAATATTAATCTTAATAATAATACTTTTTCTCTGTTTTCCCTTTGACAAACATCATTTTGCGATATAGTAACTTTAGATTTTATCTTAACTTCAACGGCCAGAAAAATAGACATTTTTAGCTATTTTTCCGGATAGCCAGACAAATAGTAAAATTTGTCTATTTTTCCGGCCATAAATGGAACATATTACAACAAATTATTTTCATATTCAACAATTTCCAAAGACTTTATAATACTTGAAACTGATTTTTAAATTGCAGAAATTGCAAATAATTGACTTATAATACATGTTATATATTCAAATGTTATCAAACCATGAAAAAAAATTATCCTGTTAACTGCCGGAATGTCTATTCTTCCGGCTAGCCGGAAAAAATAGACACTTCGTATATAATAACACACCAAGCTCAAGTGAGTCTGGTTAATAACAATCACTATACATCAAATAGTTTTTTAATTATGTACATCAACACACTCTTTGTGGGTGAATAAGATAAAAGGTTATAATTTTTAAAAAAGGGGGAATAAAACTTAATTTGATATTTATAGACTTTTGCGAAGTTCTTAATTTTATTTGACAGAAGAATAAAATCAAAATGAATTCTTAGAAATATATAAAAAAAAGCCGATTATTCAAAATTTGTTAAATTTCTTAAAGCTCTCAAAGACTAGTGTAGTTAAATTTAAACAAGTTATATGAACTCAGCAATATGTATCACCTATTTTAAAGGAGGTCTGAAATGTGTTGTAATTGATAGTGAATCTTTTGGTTGCCATGAAAACCAACTTATACGAAAACTGTAAATTTCGGATTAAACTCCTGCACCAAGAGCATATGATACGCCCGTCCCCAGTCATCTCGAAGGTCATCATCGGAAAGGTCAATGTATAGGAAAAAGTCCAATGGTCATAACTCTCAACATAAATCATCCAACGGGAACAAAATTTAAACTTCATCATACAATCATATACCAAATATCAAATCATTATATTAGGGATTTCCAAGGAAAGGTGTAGAAACTGATATTTTTCAAAAATCTACTAAGTGCAGGGGCCGTAACTCTGTACAAAACCGACCAATTAGAATCAAATTGATCTGAATCTAAACTAGATACACTCATATACCAAATATTTAAACTACATGTCATGCGGATACAGAAACAAAACGGAAACCTATATTTTTCAAAATTTCATTAAGTCAAGGCCCATAACTACGTACAAAATCAACCATTCAGAACCAAATTCGAACTCGATCTGTATCTCAACTAGATAAACTTATATGTCAAATATCAAATCAATGAGTGGTTACAGAAAAAAAAACTTAGGAAACCTATATTTTTCAAAATTCCACTTAGTTCAAGGCCCATAACTCCATTCAAAATCAACTGACCAGAACCAAAATCGAACTTGATCGGCATCTGAACAAAATAAATTTATATACAAAATATCAAGTAAATATGTTCATTGGTTACAGAAAAAACTCCCGAAATCTGTATTTTTGAAAATTTCACTAAGACCAAGGCCCACAACTATGTGGAAAATCACCAACAAAATCCAAATTCGAACTTAATCTGTATCTCACCTAGATATAATCATATACCAAATATAAAATCAATATGTCAAGAGGTTACAGATATAAAACACCTGGCCTAAAAGGCCAGGTGAGATTTTGCCATCACTATGCGTCCGTTGTCTGTTCTTCTGTCGTCCGTCTGTCTTTCTGTCCGTCTGTCTGTCAACAATATCAAAAATATTCTCTTCTAAACTTACCGGGCCAATTGAAATCAAACTTGACCTGAATCATCACCAGGGTATGGCTTCTCAAAATTGTGTTCAATTAGTCGACAGGTCAATTAACATGGCCGCTGTTACTAAAAATAGAACATGGGGGGTAAATTAGTGTTTTTGCAAATAACTCAAAAACCGTTACAGATATCAAAAATCTGACATGGGGATTAAAATGATGAGCATAGCAAGATCTACCTGCTCTGCAATTTTGAAGAAAATCTAAAAACCCGTATTATAGTTATTGCCCCGTTTCCGTAAAATTTCCAATTTTTTATATTTTTTTTACTTTTTATTGGAAAAACTATAACAGATAGAAGTCAACTTGAATTGCAAGAATGTTAAGCATAACAAGATCTACATTTCTGGAAATTTTGAAGAAAATCTAAATAGCCATGTTGGAGTTATTGTCCTCTTTTGTCAAATTTTCGTAAATTTATACATCGTCCATCAACAATTTCAAAAATCTTCTCCTCCGAAACAGCTGGGCTAATCGTAACCAAACTTGACCTGAATCATCACTAAGGTATGCAGTTTCAAAATTGTGTTCGATTAGTCGGAAGACCAAACAGGGGACGGGTGTTACCAAAAAAGAACATAGGGGTAAATTGCTGTTCTTTGCAAATTACTCAAAAACCGTTACAGATACCAAAAATCTGATATTGTGTAAAAATTATCAGCATAGCAAGATCTACCTGTCCTGCAATTTTGAAGAAAATCCGAAAATCCGCCATGGAGTTAATGGCCTTTTTCCGTAAAGTTTTCAAAATTTTGATATTTTTTATTTTTTATTAAAAAAAAACTATAATAGATATAGAAGTCAACTTGAAATTGTAAAAATATTCAGCATAGAAAGAGCTCATATCAATCATATCAATCATGGAGTTGTTGTGCTTAATTTGTAAAATTTTCGTAATTTTATACACTTTGTCTTTTATTTCAAAAATGATTCGAGCTAGAGGTTAAGTTTGAAAAGCAAAGGTGTTCAGCTTATCAAGAACTACAATTTCTACATATGTTCAACAGGTTCGTATCTCATCCAAGATGGCCATCACTGGGGAACATATAGTTTAAGATAGGATCGTATGGGGAAATGTTGTAAATTGTTACTTCTTGAAAACCATTTCATACATCAAATTTATATATTAATTAGACATTTTAACATGACAGTAATTTAAGAAATGAATGATTTTACTACCAAATGGCTGTCACCTCAGATTAATCATTAAATCTTGTGTGAAAATCTTACTTGATCATTAAACCCAGGTGAGCGATACAGGCTCAACCAGGTGAGCGATACAGGCTCACATCTGAGCCTCTGGTTTAATGGGGTACTCGGAATGTTTTTATTTCAGCACCATGTATAACGTTGATCATAAAGAGGAACTCATGTCCGAATTTCTAGAAAGATAGTCTATCATTCATTTGTTTCAGTATCAATTTTCTTTACAAATTGAATACATCATCTTGTTTATCCCTCCTAGACCACATTACCCTAAAAAATGTTTCCGAAAAGCTTTTCGCCCCTGAATCAAATGGTAAATGCATTATCTATTCCAGTCTAAAAGGCTTATAGGAAAACACAAGAAATTTTTATGTTGGTCTGTTTTTCTCTCTCCTTTTCTCAAAGAATGAGTTTGTAATACGATTTGGGTTTGAAAATGTAAATGTGAATACACTAAGCAATCCAAAGATCCGATTACTCTTTAAAAGGGAAGGGAAACATCATTGGAAGATATGTGTGAAAATATGGCAATTTTAGCATAAAAATGCGTTCATATAACCTACTATTTACGAGATTTCAAACACAATGATTTTCATTGTTAATCTATTTTATTTAAGACACAATAACCTTTAACAGACGAATAAAACCTAAAATATTTCCCGCTTACATATATACTGTTTACAAGCCCTTTAAACTCATTCTTAAACACGTTCTGGGCTAAATAATTTCAATGATATGTACTTTAAGGAGAGCGCAATTATTGTGTGTTTAACCAGTACTTCAGTTCATAAGCTTGTTGGCTATTATTACATCAATTAACACACAAATATTTCCGTTTAGGGATCAACCATTTATACTTTACAGCACGCACATAACACAAATCTCATATCAACAGTTGGTTTTGGAAAGTATATATATGTATATCCATCCTTTTGGTATATAAAGCCAGTTGGATATGGGAAATGCCCTTTCCATGGGGTATAGTCAGATCATAATCACAAGTGGTCATAATACGGAAAGCCTGATCTCGAACCATTGTAGCCAAACTTTGTGGAGAAACGCTCCATGCAGTTTAAAGACCCCTCCTATATTTTTCTTAGGCAAGCAGACGCACTGGGTGTCGTAGCGAAGGCTAAATTTCCTGCCCCTACCAATTTCTTCCCTCTCCCACTGGCAATCAAAACTGATTACCCCGGTTGTCTCTGTCACCTTTGTTTCTGACTTCTTTTACTAACATTTTTTTATTTGATTAACTGAATTGTTCTCGTCCTGATATAGCTGAAATATTGCTCACTGCATGCTCACTCTAACTAGTCAGTAAATCAGTCAGTCAATCAATCAATCAATCAATCAATCAATCAATCAATCAATCAATCAATCAATCAATCAATCGGTACTTAAAGAGCACGTACATGTGTTCTATGTGTAACAGTCCTCATCTTTAGCAGAATATTGTACAAAATCACTATGTACAAAATCGATTTAGCTTTATTTTAACGTTATTTTATACGTAGATATAAGTATAAACAGAATAAAGTGGAAAATTTGGGGTATATGTTCCGTTTACAGTGGTTCCATTGCGTTGCAGATGTAGGTTCATACAAAAAAATCTATAAAGCTGATTCATGCTGGAAAACTTAAAGATATTTTATCAATTACTTGATTTTTTTCTGAATTACTAGCTTATGTCACCGGAACCGGTAGGGGAAACATCTGTCGGCATGAATTTGCATCTTTTGTTAAATATTGATAAAATACTAGATATTAATAAAATATTTTTCAAGCAATCATTTTAACTACTATTAGACGTAAAGTCATATATTAGCCATGCTGCCTTATCTGCTAAAGAATGAGCAAAATGCTAGCACAGGACTCGATCTTATGGACAACGCCTGCTTTCCACACACTCTTGTGTCACTTTTTACCCTACATGTAATTGATTTTCACTACAGTGGCCGATTTTTTTCAAGTATAAATCACATTTCGTGCTGACATAGACTAGGGTAGCCAGTGCAACATACATTATTCAGACCTTAGTTACGTGACATTGTTAAGGTATACAACCTGTTGTAATCGACAAATTCACTTGATTAATTTAATGTCGTAAATTGGTTTATATTTATTTATCCTTTTACAAAAGAAAATCTGATTTTATTATTCAACATGCATAGATACATAGATACGTCGCCATGATTTCCATTGTGTCAAAATTTTTAATAACAAAACATGATGTCATTTTATTGTAAATGTTATGTAATATCTTTTATTACTTATAAATAGCCAATTTCAATTCTTTTTTTTTTAATTTCATATGGACTTTTGATTTAGAAATGCAAATAATATATGGCTGAATATTTTTTCCAGAACCCATAACAAATTTCTTTTCAGTTTTTATCCCCGCACTTTTCTGAAGAAAATGCGGGGATATTGTTTTGGTCCCGTCCGTCCGTCCGTCTGTCCGTTAGATGGACCTTGTCAGTGGAACTCCTCGCTCATTTTTGGATTTAGTGTTTTAATTTTGTTATAGAATTGTTGCATATATGCTGCAGATGCGCAATGAAGCTTTCCCAAGATGTCTGTTTTATATATGTGAGCTTGTCAGTAGAACTCCTCCTACATATTTGGATTTAGTGTTATAATTTTGTTATAGAATTGTTGCATATATACTGCAGATGCGCAACAAGCTTTCGGATTTTTGATATTGGTCTTGGTGCAAACAAGAGGCCCAAGATGTCTATTTTATATATGTGAGCTTTTCAGTGGAACCGCTCCTTCATTTTTGGGTTTAGTGTTTTAATTTTGTGATAGAATTGTTGCATATAGTCTGCAGATGTGCAATAAAGTTTCAGAATTTTGATTCCGGTTCCTTATTTCTTGGAATTCTACCTAGCAACCACACATGTAGTAATTTGTTCAATAAGGACTAACATTTTCACCAATTGAATTTTCAAAAATATTTGATTCCAAGTTTGGTAAATTTCCTGAAAGTCTCAAAGACCACTTATTT
>MJUU01063886.1:191442-231898 GCA_002080025.1 Modiolus philippinarum | reverse complement strand
ATGTTGAGGAAAATTACCCCAAGGGTCAATAACGACTGTTTTCTGTGTCAAACAGGTGAGTGCGGGGATGGCCATCTTTTCTGATGGCACCACTTCTAGTATTTTATTGAAAATCATAAGAAAATTTTTAAAATCTCAGTTTGTGTAGGAGGTAGACACACAATGTCATATCGACCTAGGAAAAGCATCCTGGGTCGATATGATTTTACTGGGTCGATATAACATTGACTGAGCGAACATGATTATTCTTCCCTCTTTAATTTCCCCTTTTATACAAAACAAATAGTAAAACTAGAAGTGGTGCCATCAATTATTTTGAAAATCCAATTGGTGAAAATGATTGCACTAATCAAAACAAATCCTAACACTATTTTTGCTAGGTAGAGTTCCAAAAAATAAGTGGTCTTTGACACTTTCAGGAAATTTACCAAATTTGGAACCAATTATTTTGTAGATCCAATTGGTGAAAATGATTGCCCTAATAGAAACAAATCCTAACAGTATATGGTTGCTAGGTAGAATTCCAAAAAATAAGTGGTCTTTGACACTTTCAGGAAATTTACCAAAATTGGAATCAAACATTTTTGAAAACCAATTGGTGAAAAATGTTTGCCTCAGTAGAAAAATTTCTGACGATATGGTTGCTAGGTAGATTTCCAAAAAATAAGTGGTCTTTGAGACTTTCAGGAAATTTACCAAAATTGGAATCAAATGGTGAAAATGTTAGTCCTAATTGAACAAATTACTACATGTATGGTTGCTAGGTAGAATTCCAAGAAATAAGTGGTCTTTGAGACTTTCAGGAAATTTACCAAAGTCGGAACCGGAATCAAAATTCTGAAACTTTATTGCACATCTGCAGACTATATGCAACAATTCTATCACAAAATTAAAACACTAAACCCAAAAATGAAATAGGAGTTCCACTGAAAAGCTCACAGTTGTCAAAATAGACATCTTTGGGCCTCTTTTTTGCACCAAGACCAATATCAAAAATCCGAAAGCTTATTGCGCATCTGCAGCATATATGCAACAATTCTATAACAAAATTAAAACACGAAATCCAAAAATGAGCGAGGAGTTCCACTGACAAGGTCCATCTAACGGACAGACGGACAGACGGACGGGCAGACGGACGGACGGACGGGACCAAAACAATATCCCCGCATTTTCTTCAGAAAAGTGCGGGGATAATAAGCCATTTCAGTTTGAATGCCATTACTCGAGACTTACACTGCTTGCGAAGCAAGTTAAAATGGGGGTCCCGACCAAACGCTGCGAGCGTTTGGTCGGGACCCCCATTTTAACTTTGATTTATTTACACAGCTGGAAAAAGGTAAATGTCAATATATTTGAATTCACAATGTAGTGATCGCATAATTATTTCTTTCCTTGTGTCCCCCTCTTCACCAAAACACTAAATTGTTTAAACATGCAGGATAAATGCCTCATTACATTAGTTTCAGCTCACTCTGACCGAAGGTCCATTTCAGCTATTGCCATCACTTTGATAATATCCACCACCTGTAGTCGTTGATAAAATTTCACATTTTAAACTTTTCTTGAGCACCATTGAACATATTGAAACCAAACGTGGCATAGATGTTAATTGCAATGCCTTTTTGGGGCGATGTTACTTTTGTACCGATCCTCAAAAGACGTTTAACTTTGGATCCTACATGGGAAAGTGCATATAAAGAACCGCTCAATGGATTTAGATAAAACATGGTACAAATGTCACTTTGAGGTGCTGACCAAGTGTTGTTGTGTTGGTGTCGATCTATTGCCAAATATGTCCGCCAGCGGGAGACTTATCTTAACATTGAACCCTGAGGGAAATTGGGTTACTAACAAAATTGCCGAACAGAAATGTCAAGAGCCAAAGTCCATAAGATAAAGAGACAAATCAAGTGGAAACCATCGGAAAAATTGTCGACCACAAAAACATACCTATACCATGATAGCATGATAGTCTTATAAACGGAACTGCTGAATGGATGATATGAATGATTCTTATGAGGTGCTGACCAAGTGTTGTTAATTTGGTGCCGGTTCGTCTTCCAACAAGGCCAACAGCGTGAACTCAGTTTAATATTGGACCCAATGGAAAAATTCATACCAAGATCTTCTTCCTGATTAAAACCAAACGTGGCATGAATGTTTCCTTTTAGTTGCTGGTCGTGTCGATCTGTTTCTCAACATAAAATTTAAGTTAATATTTGCCTATATGTAAAATGCATTCAAAGATTTTCTAGAAAACCGCTGAATGGATTTACACCAAACTTGGCATAAATGATATTTATGAGGTGTTAAGTGCTATTACTTTTGTGCGGATCCGTCATCCAACATGGCAACCAACTTTAGTTAGCATTGGACTCTCTGGTAAATGCATACAAAAACAAACAAGGTATGAATGTGACTAATGAGGTGCTGACCTAGTTTTGTTACTTCGGTCATAACCCCTCATCGAAAATGACACGCACATCAGTTCTCTGCAAGTCCGTCCCCAAATCCAAGATGTCGGCCGGTAGGGAAACGAGTTTAACTTTTATCCTTTAGAATAAAAGTTTCCTAGCATAGTTTGAAAATGGAACCCTGAAATACGGAAGTTTAATTGACTGCCTATATGGGCTATGGGCCAGGTCTTGTTTTCATCATTCTCAACATTTGCATATTTGTATGCACCTTTGACTTTTGAAACTTCTAACAATTCAACTATTTCACGTTTGAAATAAAAACAGTTTAAGTATACCAAATCTACAGACAACTCAAAATTAAAAAAAATGGAAGAATGTGTCCATGGGACACGGATGCCCTCGCCTCCTTGCAATCGAAACCCTTAAATTATTAAAGGCATAACTATGTACAATAAATATATCAAATAATTATAACAAAGGATAATTCTCCTGTGATAAATAGGCCCTGGAACTGGTTTGGTTTTGATAAAATGTGTAGTTCCAACAAATAATCTGAGAAACAGTCTTATATGTAATACTAATCTATTTTTTGACCTTGGGGTATCAACGCTAAAATCTATGGGATTATGTCTATAGTGATAAGTAAGCAAGTGACCAAGTTTGGTTTTGATCAGATGCAGAATACTCAAGTAATCGTTCGGAAACCAAAATTTTATTGAAATTTTAGTCTATTTTTAGCAACTGTGACCTTGACCTTGGTACTACCATCCTGGAAATCAATAGGCTTTTGTATTGGGTGATAAGCAAGCACGTGATTAAGTTTGGTTTTGATCCGATGAAGTATACCCTAGTTATCATCCGGAAACCAATTTTATTGAAATTTTAGTCTATTTTTAACAACTGTGACCTTGACCTTGGGGGTACCAACCCGGAAATCGATAGGGTTCCGTCTTGGGTGATAAGCAAGCATGTGACCAAGTTTGGTTTTGATCCGATGTAGTATACTCAAGTTATCAATCGGAAACCAAAATTTTATTGAAATTTTAGTCTATTTTTAGCAACTGTGACCTTGACCTTGGGAGTACCAACCTGGAAATCTACAAGGTTCCGTCTTGGGTGATAAGTAAGCATGTGACCAAGTTTGATTTTGATCCGATGTAGTATACTCAAGTTATCATCCAGAAACCAACATTTTATTGAAATTTTAGTCTATTTTTAGCAACTGTGACCTTGACCTTGGGGGTACCAACCCGGAAATCGATAGGGTTCCGTCTTGGGTGATAACCAAGCATGTGACAAGTTTGGTTTTGATCCGATTTATCATCCGGAAACCAAAATTTTATTGAAATTTTAGTCTATTTTTAGCAAATGTGACCTTGACCTTGCAGGTACCAACCTGGAAATCAATAGGATTATGTCTTCGGTGATAAGTAAGCATGTGACCAAGTTTGATTTTGATTCGATGTAGTATACTCAAGTTATCATCATGAAACCAAATTTTATTGAAATTTTAGTCTATTTTTAGCAACTATGACCTTGACCTTGGGGGTACCAACCCGGAAATCGATAGGGTTCCGTCTTGGGTGATAAGCAAGCATGTGACTAAGTTTGGTTTTGATCCGATGTAGTATACTCAAGTTATCATCCGGAAACCAAAATTTTGTTGAAATTTTAGTCTATTTTTAGCAAATGTGACCTTGACCTTGGGGTACCAACCTGGCAATCGATAGGGTTCTGTCTTCGGTGATAAGTAAGCATGTGACCAAGTTTGGTTTTGATCCTATGTAGTATACTCAAGTAATCATCCGGAAACCAAAATTTTATTGAAATTTTAGTCTATTTTTAGCAACTGTGACCTTGACCTTGGGGGTACCAACCAGGAAATCAATAGGGTTCTGTCTTGGTCCTTGGGTGATAAGTAAGCATGTGACCAAGTTTGGTTTTGATCCCATGAAGGATACTCAAGTTGTCATCCGGAAACCAAAATTTTATTGAAATTTTAGTCTATTTTTAGCAACTGTGACCTTGACCTTGGGGGTACCAACCTGGAAATCGATAGGGTTCTGTCTTGGGTGATAAGTAAGCATGTGACCAAGTTTGGTTTTGATCCGATGCAGGATACTCATCCGGAAACCAAAAAGATGGACGTACGGACGGACGTATGGATCAGGGTAAACCTTAATGCCCCCGACCGCCTAGCGGCGGGGGCATAAAAATGGTAGATTTTATACAATAGACTCGAGACTGTTTCGCCCATCTGGACCATGGCTGACATAGTAACATGAAATCTGAATTACACATCCCGTAGGGTCCAATGTTAAACTATGTTCCCAATGGTGGTCATCTTTGATTTGGTGCAGACCTGTTATACATACGGGGACCATCAAGGGACTATTGTGATCAAGTAGGTTCCAATTGGATAAATGGTTTCAAAATATCTGAATGTATTTACCATTAGATCAACTATGAAATTATGTTCCAAACTGGTGGTTATCTCCCTCCATGCTGGGTTCTTTTTTCTGGGTGGATTATCTAAGGACCGTTGTTATTTAGTTTGGTTCGAATTGGATTAGCAATTTCTACGAAGATCTTTGAATGTGTTCTCCATAGGTTCTTATGTTAGACTAAAATGCCCGCTGGAGGCCATATTGGATGAGAAACATATCTTCCATATGACTTTTAAAAGGGGGTCAGGTAAGGACCATTGTGACCAAGTTTCGTTTTTATTGGACTAATAGTTTCTGAGAAAATCTTTGAATATATTTCCCATAGGTTAAAATGTTAATCTATGTTTCTTGTTGGCCATATTTGTTGAGATACAGACCTGCCTGATACCTTCTGGAAAGGACAATCTAAGGATTATTGTGACTAATTTTTGCTCTCATTGGCTTTGTAGTTTCTGAGAAGATTTCTGAATCTGTTTCCATAGGTCCGATGTTCCATGCTGGGGGCAATCTTTGATGAGATTCGAATCTGCCGGATACCTTTTTTGGAATGGACCATCTAAGGATCATTACGACGACTTTTGGTTCTTATTGGACTAATAGTTGCTGACAAGAAGATCTTTTTTTTTTCATCTAAGAACTAATGTGATAGTATGTTTGGTTCTAATTTTGTGAGTAGTTTCAGCAAAAGTCTTTGAATGTATTTTCTGTATGGTCAAATGTAAAACTATTTTCTCTTCTGGTGGCCTTCTTGGATGAGATACGGACTTGTCGGATATCTTTGTAACATTTGTGCAATTGAGAGTGCCTTTGGTCTTCATTGGGCCAATAGAGTCAGAGAAAAAAAAATCTTTGAATGTGTTTTTCATATGGTAAATTATTAAACTATGCCCCTCTTGTATTCAGATAATTTTTTTTGGAAAGGATCACTAAAAGGCACTTTAACCAAGTTTGGCTCTATCTGGGCAAGTGTTTTTCCAGGAGAAGACTTTTGAATGTATTTTCTATAGGATACACGTTAAACTATGTTCCCTTTTGAGGGCCATCTTGGATTAGGTACGAACTTTCGGAATACCGTTTTGGAATGGATCATCCTAGGGTTAATTTTTAACATTTCTAATTGGCAAATCAGTTTAAGGAGAGATCTTTGAATGTGTTTTCCATAGGTTACAATGTGAAACTATGTTCCTCTCTGAAGGCCATCTTCTATGATGTACGAATCTGCCGGATACCTTTTTTGAAATGGATCATCATGGCTATAATTGGACTAATAGTTGCTGACAAGACTATCTTTTGGAATTTTCCCCTCTAAGTACTTATGTGATTATGTTTAAATACGGTCCAATGTTAAACTATTTTCCCAATTGGCGGCCATCTTTGATGAGGTACAAACTTGTCGGATGCCTTTGTACAATATGTGTAACAGACTATATCAGAGATCGGTGACCATGCACTTTTCAACACGTCCCAGTATAGAAAGCAACGTCACGTTGTAAAGCCTAAAACGTCCTGATTTCTACACAGTTTTCACATTACCTGAAAGATGTGGAAACATTTGTTCGCAGAACAAGCTTCGTGAAATTTCCCCTCAAACTTAAACACGTTAATTATGAAATTTCTCACATCTCGTGAAAAAAATTTCAAATGTTTAAAATCTCGACACGCCTAGCTTTCAAACATTTGCAAAATTTATTTAACTCGATGTTAGAAATTTCATAATTAATTAGTTCTCGTTTAGGAAACTATATTTCCCTGCTAGTTGACATCTTGGATGAGGTAAATTCCTGCAAGTTACCCTTTTTGGAAGGGATCATCATAGGACCATTTTGACTATTTCTAATTGGGCAATCAGTTAGAAGTTATTTGAATACTTTTTCCACAGGGTACAATTTGAAACTGTGTTCCCCTTTAACGGTCATTTGTATGAAGTGTGTACCTGTCCGATACATTTTAGAGGGTACCATCTAAGGACCATTGTCACTAAGTTTGGTTCTAAATGGAGAGGATCTTTTAAAATGTTTTCCCAGTTTCCAATGTTAAACTATGATACCCACTGGATGGAGGGTGGACCTGTCTAGGAGACCACCCAAGGACTTAGTTTGATTCGGACTTCCAATTTGTCAAATTGGTTGTTTCATAAATGAAAAGTTTACGATGGACAACTGACGGACGATGGACTCCAAGTGATGGCAAAAGCTCACCCTGGCTAAATACTCGTACAGTTTCAAAATTATTTAGAACTCAAATGAATGGTTCATTGAATAGCTTTAACATGTTATATTTTTTACTTCTTTGGTAAATTGATGACACAATAAAAATAGCATTTCATATACAAAAAATTACAATTAAACTGGACATTTCTGAATGGGGAAGGGGGCTAGCAAAATAATTGACAGATATCACTTGCGAAATCTGCGTCTATCGAATAAACCCCGTTGTAATGCTCATGCTTCAGTCTTAAGCAACATTAATGAATTTGTAGCCTAGGCAAGTGGAGCACATCGGTAAAGAATATTACACGGTTTTCATTCTGTTCAAACAAATTCTTAAAAAATATATGTCAGTTTCAATTGGTATTATTTAATTATTGCCAACCAGACAAGGATATACATAATAAGCTTTGTTGTTAATTTGTACAATTGATTAGATTCACACAGGGAGTTAGTGTCTGGTGAATAGAAATATTGATAAAATCTATTGATACTTTTATCCATGTTATATCATTAAATATACTTAGATATTAAGTCGAAGTATTCTGTCTATTTCCGGGGGATACACACAGAGATATATTGTGTAATGTATATATACAACATTGACTTCATGTTGTTTTTCGGGACTTTTTTTATAATAAATCGACCATCTACGAACATGCTAAAAGGGAATGTTTAGTTTTTTTTATTACTTCTTATACTCAAGCAATTATAAAGCAAATTACATCCCATTTTAATTAAGACAAATTGTCCTAACATTGTTTATAAGCCTTTGCGTTCCTCAAATTATTGTATTTAAATGCATATATTTAAAAGACTTGTAAGCATGTTTGAGCTGATATGTTCTAGGTTAGTGTTACTGACGTCTACTAGTCAGTGGTAGGGCATAGAGCTGTTATGTTCCACTTGGTATCAATTTTAATTATTGTTTTCCTTCATATATTAACTAATTTGATTTCTGGCTTTGTTTTTGGTTTCCATGCTGTTGTTAATTATTGAACTCTGAATTTTCCATATTAATATTGCTCCAATTAATTCTGTCCATACCGGTGCTATGAGGTCGTCTTGGTACAGTTTAAACCGTTTTTATGGCGCACCAACCTGCCCTTCCATTGTGGTAGTGTCCAGTACCAACTCAACAGCAATTGTTATTGAAAAAGTTCGTAGACAGTCATCCAGGTACTAAGTAAAAAAAGAATCTTGAATCAGAGTTCCGACCGAAACTTCAAAATTGTCCACAAGAGACTGCTTTGTACTAAAGAAAATTTTTTAATGATCGTATGAGACGAAATTTTTTGAAGCCTTGATTCATAAGGTGGTCATGGAGATTACTAAAAGTCTGTATAGTGTGTGCTAGCTCTCGCGTAAGGGAAGGGATGGGTATGGAGCAAATTGACATGAGACATCGTCTCTACAAAATACATGACAAAAGCAAGCAAGGGAACAACGCTTTTATTGTCGTTCTTCATCTTGAAGTCACCACGAGGCCTTTAACAAGGAGCTATGCTCATACCTCATAGTATGTTCAAGACGACCCCAATCACCTTGGTTTGGGCGGAAACCATTGCTAGACGTCGAGCAACGCTACATGCATGTTTTTGACTCATGGATGCGGGATTTACAACAAGAAAACATTTATCGATCAATCAAGTCAATCTTTCTGTTATACATTTCATTTATTCCCCTTTCAATATAATTTTCTACAATATCATATTCCTCACACTAAAATAAATAAAATTATTATTATCAGTAAAATCATATATAAAAGTTAAAAATGGAAAAATAGTATAAATACTAGAAGTGTGTTTTTGATACAAAAACGAATGTCTTCCCCCAGTCGTACTGTTCTTCGAGAGATAAAACACAAGTAAGTTTTATGTTGCCACCGTGTGGTCGATCATTCAAGCTAGACAATATGCACAACTAAGCATGATGGTCAACACTCCTGTGAAATGTGGTTGAAATCCTATGAAAGATGTGGGAGAATTACCGTCCACAAACTTAATTTAGCAATATTCTAAGTCAAAAAGGGCATATTTCCTTTCTTTTTCATATTACTCCCACAATTATTGGTCTATCAATCCGGCAAGATGATATGCACTAGGCATGATGTCAACAATCCTGTAAAGTTTGGTTGAAATCCTATGAAAGATGTAGAAGAATTGGCGTCCACAAACTCAGTTTTGCAAAATTCCAAGTCTAAAAGACTCCAACAAAAATTAGACTATCAATCCGGCAAGGCAATATGCACAAGTGAAATCCAATAAATGATGTGGGAAAATTGGAGTCCACAAACTTAACTTTGCAAAACTCTAAGTTAAAAGGGGGCATAACTCAACAAAAATTAGCCGATCGACCCGGCAAGACAATATGAACAACAAGACAATCCTGTGAAGTTCGGTCGAAATCCGATGAAAGTTGTAGGAGAATTGGCGTCCATAAACTTTGTGATGGACGAACGACAGACGGAAAAGACATTTTATGAAGTCTTGGGCGTTTCAGAATAATAAAGTGATATTTAACCTCTCTTCATTTTCTATAAAGGAACAGCTTCTATAGTTGATATCAGTTTTACTATGTCTTCTTAGTTGTAATAAAATCTGTCAATTTCATATTTACCTTGCATTTCTACAAGTTCTAAGTTTGCCGACATTTACCGTCATGGTGTCATTAATATTTTTGTTTTCAAACAATTTCAAAAATTTTCTGTATTGGAAAATTCTAAACATGTGAGAAACATTAAGTTTATCAATATTTAAATATCTGTTTTAGTTACATCTGTTGAAACGTTTACTAATTTCACATGGTTAAAACGTTTACTAATTTCACATGGTTACAAGATTCACTGGCTGATCCCTGTACTTCAGATTTTAGTAAAATTTTATTTTGAACTTATCACCCCTCGGTTCCGTTATGAAGGATTAATATTTGCTACAAAAAATATGACGTATATCACCTTTCATTAAAATTGAGATTTTTTTCTTTATTTATGAAGACTTCCTATCTGTTCGCCGAGAGGTTACATTTTTTCGATTGAATAGATTTTTAAGGTAAACCTGTGTGTCCTGCTGACCGTTGTGTATTCAAATATCGTACACTGAGTGACCTAACTTATATTTATGTGGGTGAAATAAGATTTAATCCATAAAATAAACATTCTGGTTTAGTTTGATCTGCTTCAATGGACCATATATGAAGACTATACAAGAGAAAATTCGTAACACTGTGTGAATAAATAGAAGAGATTTTGGTCTATTATTTCAGTGTCTGGTCACATAAAAACAAATTTTGTTCTATGTGACCAAAATTCAAAATTCAATATTGTTGAATATTTTTTTAACATCTAGCATACATTGGATTCAAGATCATTCAAAAAAGATCACCCACCGATCATTGGAAAAACAAGGGATCTATGAACCGTTGCTCACTAGAATTATCCTCGCTCTCAACCTCCAGCATCTAATAACCTGACTAAGTTGGTAAACAAAATGTTGTCCCCAAAAAGTCCTAAAGTGCATCACAAAGTATGGCAGGACTATACAAAGCTTCTGACAAAATGTCAAGTTTGTATCTTTAATCATTGCAGAGAAAAGCTTACGATATATGTGATGGACGGAAGGATGTCAGTAATAGTAAGTAGTATCCTGACAGGTCTGAAAATGCATTCCACAATATGGCATGACTATACAAAGCTTTTGAAAAAAAATTCAAGTTTGTTTCATTTACCATTGCAGAGAAAAGCTTGACGAAAATTGTGACAGACGGACGGACGGAATGTTGAAAGATTGACTAGTCGGTAAACAGGAAGTAGTATCCCGACAGGTCTGATAATGCATCCCACAATATGGCATGACAATGAAGCTTCTGACAAAATTTCAAGTTTGAATCATTATCAATTGCAAAGAAAGGAAGGGAATCAAGTAATCATCATTTTCTTGCACTTGTAACAAATAATTATTTACTGAAAACAGGATAATTTTATTCAAATTAATTGACGGGAAATGGACCTTTTTGTCTTTTCTCTTGGGTAACAGGGCCAATAGCGCGGTCAATAGACACTAGCAATTCGAAAAAGGTGGTCTCTGCGAGTTTCGGTACCAGAAAATTGCTAACTTAAAATATAACGTCTTTTTACCAAACTTTTTGCACTGTGTTTGAAAATTTCAGGAAACGTATTTAAGTCGCAACCGAAATAACAATTCCGAATTTACAGATACTATGCAACCATTCTATGTAACAAAACGAATTTTTATGATTTAAAAAAAACGAATTTGAGTCTCATGCACATGTCTGGAGATCGATATCTTCATGGCATTTTGTTTCCGAGGGAAACATAGAAATACGGAGTCTTATTTTACGTCTACAACAATTCTGTAACAAAATGTCCAAATTGGTGAGCAAGAAAATACATGTATAACACCTCCTGATTATCTTCTTTACTTAGACTGTTCCATGGAAGAATATTTAATCAGATAAAGTACTTTCTTCAAATTATCCCTCCAAAAACAATTTGCCAAAATAATGGCCCAAATATATTTAGGAACGAAATATCTCCCTCCAATACAAATTCTTTGTTATAAAGGGAGCAAAGCTTCTTCAGCTTTCAAAATAACTTCCTCAGCTACCGAGGCTACCGGTTACATGATCCTTCTTTTTCTCGACAATAACATTTGTCGACTCCAAATTTGTATATATTTATAACCTTTTTTAATCAGAATAGCTGAAATATTACCGAGAAGTCAATTTATATTTAGATACAATGTAAATAAACTTGTTCTTTCGGGGATTTCATTATAGGCGTATTATAAAAATTTTCGCTTGTTGGCATAACTTCGGTATTCGTTTGTCGATGGTCCTTACAAAAGACAAAAATAACGAAAAACTTTACGTTTTTAAAAATCGAACGTTGAAAAACACGTTGATGACATAATCGATGCCAACCACAAGAAATCGAATTTCATAATAACCATTTGACAATAAACGTCTCTTCTGCATTTGTTTTTTTTATTTATTTTTTTTTTTATTTACAAATTGGTATCTACATTTAAGTTTACAAATACCCAATCAGTATGTCCATGCAATATATCGATACCTTCTGATGTCATGTGAATGTCTTTAATGCAGCAGTGGTTACTTCATTGGTGCTTTTCCTGATACCAAATATATACTTACATCTTCATAGAATTTAAAAATTAGAATGTAAACATTTATTTAAAAATATATATGTAAACTATCCATCAAATACATAGCCCAAATGCCAAAATAAAAATTAATGGGAATCATTAAATCAACTGCAGCAACTATGTAATGTTTTGGGAGGAGGCTTTTGATTTCATTAGTCTTGTATATTTCCTTCTGCTTGAAAATTAATTTTTGACGGACTCGATATCTTGCTTAATTATATTTTTCTGTTCACCAAGAGCCAGATTATTTATACAAGTTGTTCTGACTAATTGGCAAATTGTTGATGTCAAGCAAACGTTAAAAAAAGAGAGAATTGCCGATTTCAGCATGTCATTGTACTTCAGTGCAGTATTGCACAATGTTCCCATTACCAGTGACCACGTCGAATAAGTATCAATCATTAAAATAATTGCAACTGTATGAAAATGACTTTGTATGTACGATTTTACGGTTCAGTGAAGGTCATGGTAGTTATGTAAACAGGAGGGTCCGGTATCTGCTGTGTCACCGTCTCATCGTGTGTACTGACATGTCTTGATACCGGCCGACGACAGAGACAGACAGACACCAATGAAGATATCGTTAATTCCTCTGGGATCTTAGTTATGGTAGAAACGATACAAATTAGTTTGATATTATGATCGCATTAACATTGAGTAGCATTCAGAGTATTATTTAGTTTGAAAGTAGGAAAAACTGCAGTGAGGTCACCAATAAATAAAATAGTGTAAGTCCCTTTTCCTGAAATAATTATAATTGTTTTTGAAAATTGGCAATAAAAATGACAAACTTGAATCTTTTGCATTTCAATACAAACTTTTTAATTTCTACATTAAAATAACTGTTCTTTACAATACAATTTGAAGTTATTTTCTCCGCAACACAAAATATTAAGGATTTCTGCGAGTCCTGAAATTCAGGGTAGATAATTGGATCACAGGTGTATACGTAGGACGAGAGAGGTACGAGTCAGATTTTCCTGCCAAATAAACGTTTAAGTTTGTGTTAAAAATTGCAAGAACGTTTCACTGTATCTTAGTTAAAGATTAGTATCTTGTTACAGTCATTTTGTATGATACCTTGCTACCATTGTATTTTTACTACACCACAAAAATTAACGGTCCCGATACGTTAGTCAACCTTTACGTAATTTTATGGGATATCTGTAATAGGTAGATAGCTTTCATCCGTCATTTGGGGGGAATATGGGTCTTTAGCCTTTCTAGAAAATGTTGTTATTTTTTCTATCCAGTCAATCAAAGGTAGAAAAATATTTTTCTTTTCCACTTCCGGGTCCATAGTGAATACCCGGAAATGCACGAACTGTTCTAAAAGTTAAATCGATATGGGGCCCGGGTATGAGCTGCATAATTCAAATAGCAAAATAGCTTAAGTATTTGGACAAAAAAAAGGAGATTTTATGTCCTTTCAAAAACCAAGCCTCCAGACGTAATGATGTATATAAGTCCCGAATGCATCGTTTCACAAAGATTATTTCCATATTACTTCTTTGAACAAAGGACACATACAAAATACACAGTGAGTCATTTTGATTAATAAACGTCTAGATATGTATGCTGACATGCCGAGAGATAACTTGAAATCACCCAAACATGCATTTAATCTTATCTTTTTGACATGCGTTATTGAGCGAATGCACGTGCTGCACCAATTATAGATGTGTTGATATATTTATGTGTAGAATTAAGTATAAATACCGTTAATTCCAATCAACAAACATACTTAATACAGTTGCTGTAAAACAAAAAGTTCGCTTTCGAGAATCTAATATTGTTTCGTACTTATGGTGCCAAACCATGCGTTTTCAATAAAACCTACCGACATTGACTTGGTATTCCAGCTATTTTAAAGTACATTAACATATACCAGTAACAGATAAGAGGCTTTCGGGGACTTGATCCAATGTCAAATCATGTTGCCACTGGATGAGCACACTGAATGAGAAATGATCATTAAAATATTAACAACCACCAAGACTCCCGCCCAATGTTAACTTTTGTTCCACGTATGCGGCCATTCTGGAAAATGTAAACCTGATTAAAAAAAAAAGACTTTTTCCGAAAACCATTGTGACCAGATCTGGTTCCAATTGGCTCAGTAGTGTCAGAGGAACTGATCTCTGAATCCCGGGGGGGGGGTAACTTGACTATAAAATGACGGGGGTGCGTCTTTGGGTTCAAAACCCCTATCCGAAATTATCCAGGTCAGGCCAAATTTGAGACCCGAGTTTATCCAAAGAGACTAAAATAATGATCCGAATTTATCCAAAGGGGATGTGGTAATCAAAAGATTAATGCCTAATTTAATGTAGCAAATCACTTAATCCTTTCACTTTGTTTATATTGGTAAACCATTGGTAAACCATGGTATTACCATGGTAAACTAATTACTTATTTTTCTTTTAAAAACTCATTTGGCAGAGAGAAGTATCTAGACTTAAAGGAATTTAAACTTAGGCAAGCATTATGTAAAATTAGAATAAGTGCCCATCCTCTTCAAGTGGAAACAGACAGATATTAAAAAAAATATATAGAAAAATCCAAAAGAATTTGTAAACACTGCACCTTAGCTAAAGTTGAAGATGAAGAACACTTCATATTAGAATGTCCAAAATATAACTCAGAAAGGTTACAATTTTTCAATACGATATCATCTTCCTTAGTTAATTTTAAACATTTAAACATGACCACAAAATTTAATTGGCTTTTATTCAGGAAGATACTACATTACTAAAAGTATTTGCAACTTATTTGAATGATTGTCTTGACATAAGAAGAAATTAATAATACACCATTGCAAATGTATGTGCATGTATCTGGTATTATGATAATTGTTTGGTTTGATTAATTGACTGGCTCTGAACCGGGTAATGGATTAATATTCATTAGTTAATTATCATACTATAGAATATTCTGTTGTATAATTATTAATGTTAAAATCATTGTATGTAATTATTTGCTCTTTATGGGCCCTTTAATTGGAATAATAAAGTATTTATTTATTTATTTATTTATTTATTGGCCAGGAAAACAAAATTTGATACCCGAAATCTCCAAACAACAAGAAATTAAACCCAAAATCTCCAGAAATTGGTAAAATATAGACCCGAAATCTCCAAAGTCTTTCGGGAAATTCTACCCCGAATTTGCCGCACGTCCCGTACCTATACATATAGAAGTTACCCCCCCCCCCCACGAGCTCTGAATGAGCTGCTCCAAAGAGTCCATTCATCTATCTTGGATGAGACGCGAACCTGAATATCAACTTTTTGGATGGGACCATTTTAAAGGACTATTGTGGCCAAATTTGGTTCCAATTTCCCTCAGTAGTTTTAAAGGAAAGATCTCTAAATGTGTTTCCTATAGGTTCAGGTTTGGTTCAGTTTCTCTAAATGTGTTTCCACTAGGATCCAATTTTAGTACTATGTTTTACACTGGGCGCAGTACAATGTGTTATTATTATTTTGGATTCATTTTCCATTTATCTTCAATTTATTTATTACATGTTTGGTAATTTCTGTGTAATGTCAAACGCCCAATTCAGAAGTTAAGTTCATACATGTGAATCGGCGCTATTCTTTGTAAGTAGAGACTACAGTTTAGAATGTTCCGAAGAGATTACGTTTGTTCTATAGAGTTCTGTAGGCAGACTCATCTTCTCTCGTCGTTTATTATTAACAAACATTATTCAAAACAACACATTTATAGAATGTTGATCACGTGTTTATCATTCATAAACATATCATATAAATCTTACTCATACATTAATCAGATAATAACTACATTGATTTGTTTGCTACAAGATGTCACCAAACGGGAAAAGGGACAATCAATTCTGATGTCAACATTCAAAATTTTTCGCATACCAACAAAAAGAAAAAAATAAAATTGACCAGTTTTCAAATATTGCAACTAAATGTACTAAAGTATTCAACCATATAAATAATGGAGCTGGATTATCATAACTTAGGGTTTATGGTTCGAGGCCAATGAGCCCTCGTGGTGAAATTTGTAATTCATTAAAAATTACGCTGGTTAATTCATCGAATATAGCCTGCCCCCATTGTTGTTGGCTGGGGTACTTTCTATAGTGTAGCACATTCCGTTGAGGGGATTGGCAGGGTGTCAATGTCTGCCACCCCGACCCACTATATCCCACCATCCCACCTTCCCAGAGCTCTGTCTCTTATTTTCCAACTCACCAGACCCTTCCCAACCTTTACCCTATCTCCCGTGCCAACATCCTCTTCGTTGGGTTATGACTTTTTTGTGACACTGAGGGCCATACTCAAGAAATAGGAGTTTTATTTGTTGTCACTGTAATGCCAACATAATAATAAACTGCATCTTACAACCAACTCAATCTCTATAATAAGCTTTGAAAGTCATAATTGTCTATCTCATTACATATTGCTTCGTGAGAGACACGTTACATCACTGGACATAATATCTGTCTGACAAAAACCAATAATGTATGGCTAGAATTCTAAGCACTTCTTCTAGTTGGATTATTGAACTTCATGTTCTTGTGCATTGGCGGACCCAAAGGGGGGGGGTTCCGGGGTTGGAACCCCCTTTTTTGGACAATCGTGTATTTTTTAATGAATATCCTGATGTTTTACTAAGAAATACCACCAAAAATTTTCGCGCGTCGCTCCGCTCGGCGATATTTTCTTTCATTTATAAGTTGGAATCCCCCCTTTTCAAATTCCCTGGATCCACGCCTGTTGTGTCTGTGCTGAAGGTCGTCAATGATTACTGGCTTGGCATAAGAAATGGACATAAAATTTGGAATTCAATTTTGTATTTGTAAGATCATATCTTTTTCTAATTTGTCATGAGTATAATCCAGCAGATGTGCTCACAATCGTACTAAAAGCTCTTTGTGCTCAAAGACTGATGTGTAGAATGGAGTAAAGTGACATAAAGTGACAATTACAATTACTTCATAAAAAGAATTATTAATCAAGAAAAATATATATATAATAATTCAGAAGAGAAATTACAAAAAAAATCAATCCCATGACCCTTTGGACCGTCTGTACGCATATTTGTGGTTGTTTTTGTCTTGAAAGAAAAACAATTACATGTACTGTCACAAACTATGGAGCGAGAAATAGTTCAACATTAACGTAATAAATACTCGTGTTTATCAGTTCATCTCTCTATACAAACAAAATAAATAAGTATTATATATAAATATATAGATTAGATATACTAGTATAAGTAAATATCTTGTGAATGAATTCAGTCCACTGATATATGTGATTTTGCGTAACGAGGGCTTGTATATATGTTTGCACAAAGGATTGTACATACATGAATGAAAGAAAGTCTATATAAAACACACTATGTAAGCAGTGATAATAATAATGCTTTAGTTATTATGGTCTCGGATTATGGTACTGCATGGGTATACAGTGGCGGATTTAGGGGGCCAACCCCCCCTTAGGTTGGAAAATATTTAAAATTCCCAGGGGTTTTTCGAAAAATTTGGTTCCGGGTCCCCTCTTATGAAAAAATTATGGGTCGGGTCCCCTCTTAGCAGAACGTCTGGATCCGCCACTTGTATAGGCCTGTTAAAGTATCTGAGTAACTAGAGAACTCGCTCCAGTATCAAGCAAATGAATTGCAATGTCATAATACATACAAAATCAAAAAATAGATCTGACAGATCATGACCGGGCCGATAATAATTTATTTCGAAGTGTTTTGTCAATGTTCTTGAAACGGAGGGGAGGGATCAATCAATGTATAGTTGTCTAGCGGGTAAGTTTGTGATAAGCAAAGATCAATGAGTCATCTCTTGCTAGGTTATCATAGTACAAATAATATATCAATTTTCGTTATAAAGTTTGTTCTTGTTTAGGCTGTACATATAAGTAAATTCGCTATATGTAAAGCTCCTCTTCGACCTCTCAATGACATCTATACCGCCTAAAGTACACACCAGCTGCTCAACGGGGCTCAAAAGTTAAGATATGGCTTCAATATTTATCCTTATTGGTTGATTCTCTGAAGGACTGGAGAATCTCATGTGATCTAATATAACTGCTAATATATGAGCTTTGAATACGAATTTGAGGGATATGAATCAATCGCCCTTTTAATTTTAGGGAAAAGTTTTTGCCGTTTTATCATAGGGATATTGAGTACATTTATATCATCAGATCCAACTTTGATTTTCTTTGGCTTGGGAAATAAAAAAGGCTCTGGGAGTCGGATTTCAACCAGTTTTGAACGTAGGGTTCCCGGCTCCAACACAAAAGTCCAAGGCTCCAACACTAGGGCTCTGGGATCTATGCACTCACTGGGCTCGGTGTCCTCATTCATGGGCTATGGGCTTTCAGAGAGCTGTGTAGTCCATTTTATTACCCACATTGGGGATATATGTAAAAGAAGAAATAAAAGGGATATGGAATACTTGTACATTCGAGAAAAATCCCTAAAAATACATAGTAAGACAGAGTATATAGAACAAAGCCTTTATTGATGTGTATAAGTGCTCCATTTCTAGGAGAACATGATGCATTTCATTCATAATGTAAAGAGCTATCACCTGTACAAAGGGCTCATATAATAATAATAATAAATAAATATGTTTATTCCAATCAAGGGCCCATGCAGGGCAAAGTCATTACAAGTATTACATTATTACATATATAGAAAAGAAAACAGTCATATACAATAAACATATATTATTTTGATGACACCTTCCCAAATAGCTTCGAGGTATAGAAATGGGACATAACCCGCATTTAGTCTAGAATACAACCTTAACATGCACGAGTACAGTGCTAGATTTTCTGAACGCCTTGATTCCTTGCAACAAGCACTTTTAGTAAGTGTGATTTTCCATTGTCGGTTTCTTCTGGTATCCTCCCACTGTCTATGTATCTTCCTAGGCCGAATTATCTGTCGTTTAAAAAGCTTCTTATTATCACAGATAATTAGGTCTATACTTTCCTCCTTTTCAAGAAGCAGTAAATGTTTTCATCCTGTAATTTTTTTCGACTGAAAGTTCTGAACGTCCTTGACTGCCTATGTAGGTCTCACACGGACGAAACTTTAAATTACAAGCCCCCAATTTGACAGACCGTTACAATGTACCAGTTTTGATTTGTGTTAACACGGATGCATTACTCTATACTATAGTTTTCAATCTTGTATGTTGTCAGTCAGTTTATGTTGTATAAATGTATTTGTCATGCCCCATGTGGGCCCATTCTTTGGAAATAAAAGATATTGTATTGTATTGTATTGTATTGTTTCTATTTCACAGATGAGAATAGATATCTTTGGGTAGATCAAAAGTTTATTATCGGGCTGACCAAAACCGGACTTCTCACTGGCAGTGTGACGGTGGGTGCCGCGCGTGGAGCAGATCATGCTTACCCTTCTCATGGAGCACCTGATGAAACCTCAGTTTTTGTAAGGGTTCACACTGCTAGTGCTTTAGTTTTGTGTTGTTCTTGTTCGTTTTTGCTTTTCGATGTTTGTCTTTGTCATACCCTCTCAATTTGTGTTGGATATTAATTGCCGTGATTTTGGATTTTTGATTTAGAACCCCCCTTTCATCATTTTTACTTCGGTATTCGTTTGACGATGTATTTAGTAAATATACCGGTAACAAAAGCACTAAAACCTCTATCATCCCATTTTCGCTAGTCTAGGGATTCGATCCGCTCATCTCCTCTTCGCCCTTCGTTGGCAGATCTGTGTGAGTCAAACTAGATCTCTGAAGCCTCAAATCGATGTTTTTGATTGATTGCGGTTAAACTTTGCTGCATCCAATTAAATAGCTTATATTCATATTTTTAATATATGACGTAACAATAAAACTAAAAATATAGCGGACATTGATTTTTCAATTTTGCCAAATTTGTATTAATTGTTTCTTTACCTTTGGGGGTTCGGTTTTCCTGTAGTTAAATATATTTTGTACTGTTAATTTATTAGGTGTCATTTATAATCTTTTATTTTCAATAACTTAATTTTACTGAAACTCTTACTTCAAAGGGAGATAATTTGAAACTGATGTCTCAAAAATGTGGCTCGAGCTGCGTGAAGAGGAGAGCCTTGGCTATCGAAGGTGCTATCGTCTATAAATACTGCAGGCGGCAACTATTTTATTTGCTTTGGTCGTAACTTTGTAAATAGTATGATTACAAATGCTTTTAAATGTACAAAAAAAGACAATAGTATATAATGGATTTTTCTAGTCGAAAAAAGACTAGGGTTATGTCGGTTTTGAAAAGCTCATGAGAGCTTATGTTTATTGTTTTTATAACATGCCGACTTTAAATAAAGCTTTTTGATTTGATTTGATTTTAAATGCCCCTCTGTTCATTAAATAACGCCCCGGATGGCTAATGGTGCTACCATTATCCCAATAAAGAAGACACGGGAGGGGGTCAAAGCTAAACGCAATCCCATACTATATCTAGAAAAGAAGTCGAAATAGCAGTAGAAGGGTTCGATTCCCTCTCCCAACATAATTCATTTATATTAAAGGTCGTTTTCCTAAAGCAGGTGCCACCTGAAACCTGTAAAATGAGTGTAAGTCATCGTGTAAATGTAGTTGTATACACTGATAACTTTATAGAAAATCGGTCAGTGTCATTTCACATAGTCTATATTTTTACTTACTAACATGGTGAAACTATAATTTAAAACCTATCCTGTGACTTTGTGGTTCGTTTTGGCATTCGTCCAAAGACACCTTTAAAAGGTGTGGAAATAACACTAAGTGAGATTAAAAAAGTAGTAACACTGGCTAAATGTGTGCATCAGCATGCAGACTGTGCATGCATTTATATAGCCGCTATATATATATATAATTAGTGATATGTAGTCCTTGCACTAAGATCTCTGTAAATCCGGGTGCGATGTTGAATGATCATCAAAGTCTGTGTGCTTTGACCAGAATACCAGGCGCGGATCCAGGCAATTTGAAAGGGGGGTTTCTAGTTAGAAGTGAAAGGAAATTCCGCCAATTTTGGGGATATCTTTTAGAAAAAAAATCTGGATTGTCATTAAAAATACATGATTGTCCAAAAAAAGGGGGGTCTAACCTCCGTATCCCCCCTTTTTGATCCGCTAATGAATACGAACTTGGATGTTTATATTTTGTCCCACGCACGTTTACTCCATATCCCTTTATTTGTTCATATACTTAAATAACATTGCAAGTATAATATCAATATAATATCGTTTTATTATACCGCGCGATTTGAGGACAATTTTGGTATTAGATATGTTATTTCCTTTCTCTTGATTTTGTATTATCCTGACGTGAAACAACGGTAGTAGAATACTGAAGGAACCAGGTGGAAGGAACAAGGGATGTGATGATCACAAAAATCGAAGTCCAAAGACATGGCAAAAACGGCAACAGAAAAAACAAGCAAAACAAGGATGTGAGACTGCCACAATGCACGGAAATAAAAAGACGACATTAAGAACAAAGGCACTCATAGTGTGAAGTCCCATGAAAACCGGGAATGATATCAGGTGCTCCAGCAGGGTAAGCATGTCCTGCTCCACTAGTGGCACCCGTCACACTATCAATGAGTCAATCCAGGGTTGAGTCAAAACCGGTAAATGTCAAGCCTGTGAAGACTTGAAATCTAGCTGAAAATGTCCGTTTTCATTTGAGACAACTTCATATCTGTCAATGATATCATGCTGGCCGCCATAGAATTTCGGAAGGGATGAAAGGAACAAAGCCGAACAAATCCTAGACTAAGCAGCTTTCGGAAACTATCCTTTTGGGACAGTGTTTTTGCACTATTCAAAAAGTCACTGTATAAACTACATGCTCGACAGTGAACGATTCAACCGTAAAATGTAGAGAGAAAGGTATAGTGCTGCTCAGAAAGGGGGAGTTCACAATTGGAAAGTTAAAGTCATCACGTTTATCATATGATATAGCTTAGATTTCAACTGTGACGTCCATCTTCGTCAATGTATATCAAAAGATCCAAGTACGAAGCTAAAGTAGGTGTATCAGTAGTCTCTTTAATTTCAAGCTCATTGGGATAGATCTAGTGTAAATATTCCTTGAATTTTTTATTATTGAGAGAAAATATATATGTAGTTTAAGCTTAAATTAAAGGACTGAGCTAAATGCTTTTGTCTTTTTTTCTGTGTTGGCCCTTGTAAAAACTTTGCCTAATGCGAGAAAAGACAGAGGTCAGCTAAAAGTGGCGCGCATGCAGTTAGTGCCCATAGGAATCCCGATTGTCTGTTGAAAAACGAGGCCTCCAAATTCGACAAAAATATTGTCTATTAAAAAATTCAACATCTTGATTCATATAAAGCATTATTTCAGTGCACTTTTCCAATACTAAATGGTTGTGACCAGTGACATGGTCACATAAATTGTGTATACGCAATCGATATGTTCATAGAACATTCTTTGGACTTTTCGTGACCAGTCACGTGGTCACATAAATTATCCGTTAACATGACTTTTAGTGACCAGTCACGTGGTCACAGTTGTGACGAGTTACATGACCTGTGACCACTACTTAATGGCTATGATCTTTTTGTATAGCCTGTGGTCTTTTTATATAGCCTGTGACCATTTCCAATTGACGTTGGCCTTACTGTATGGCTTGTGACCATTTTCATATGGCTATGACTTTCAGTTTTGTTGCTGTAACCTTTTTGTATACCCTGTGACCATTTCCAAATGGCCTTGACCTTTTTATATAGCCTGTGACCAAGTTCCAACTGGCTGTGACCTTTCTATATAGCCTGTGACCATTTTCAACTGCCTGTGACCGTTTTTAGTGCAGAAACATTGATGTAGCAAATAAGAAATTACTTTATTGTGTGGCAGGGTATATAGATCAGAATCAAATAAAGTTTGCAATTCATTCATTGTATGCTTATGGATGCTTGATTTTTACACATGAGCATGTATATATTGTCATGTTGAATTGTATTCTGTTTTACTTTGCTTGTTTGTATGTGTTTTTGTATCATGCCCCTCGTGGGCCCATTTTAATGGACAATAAAACATTCTTCTTTTATGGCAATGAGTGAGACTTTTGGAACCTTTAAATGTTATGTTTAAAGTTGTTGTGATGACTGGGTCACGATTTCCAATGAATATCTGAATTTGAGAGTCAACAAACAAAATTACACATCGACACAATTTTGTAACTCTTCTGGATAGTCCCTGGGATAGCAGAAACCGTTTTGAGCCTCTCCTGTTTTTAACACGTGCTTTGTTAATATCCGGCAATTTGCCAAGTTTGGGGACTAAACATTATTACAAAATAGTCCTAAAATCAATGTAGTGCTCGGTCATTTGCGAGCAATGTTGTTTCGCTTTATTGTAATTTGTATGAAAATGTGTCCTATTGTTATGAGAAACAGGACAAATTTGATTTCGGTATTGACAATCAAATATAATTGAATGCAAGATCACTGCGCTGTAAACAGGATTGACAAGAGGACTATTTTCTATGGAATGAGTCGTCGCCATAGATGATGTTGAAAATGAGATATCTTGTGTCATTCTTCAATCAAATGGATTAAAATGAAGAAACCTATGAAAAATCTGAACATAGTTCTTTGTATCTGGGAATTAGTTAGTTGAATATCTGTATAAATTATAGTATAACAGCTGAAGTCGTGTCCCGGAAGTGGTAATTTTAACTCGTCCTATCTGTCAGTTATGAATAAATTCTACGACGAGGATATTATTTGTGTTTTAGCACAATGAATGGAAATGATAATTTAAACTTTGATATTAGGATTGACGAGGAATCTTTCATTAAAAAGGGTTACCGATCAACGCCAGTATCATTACATTCAGACAAGATAAGTTTTCATTCATTCTGTCATTACTGGAAGAGGTCGCTGTCAACCGACCCTATCAGTTCAACACCAGACTTTGAGATTTATAGCTTGTTAAACAAAATTGTCATTCAGTCAGGTTAAGTATTTTGAATCTCCAGTACTATCTTGTAATCAAATTCATTTCCAACAGGAATAACAATATGATGCATGCTGAATAAACATGTATCTTCAAACATGCCAAATTATCATAATAAAATGAAGGTGAAGCAGTGAGAAAGAGAGACAGTGACTCTCAGATTGTTTTTTTTTTTTGTGAAAAATGAGTAGAAAGTCGCCTATGGCAGTTAATGGTGAATTGTCACATGATTCTAGTGAAACAACTAAGCATGTGGGGAAAGGAACTCCACATATTTTAAGAGGATCAAAACGGGTGTCTGAAATGGGACAGAAAATAACTCATAGAAAAAATATAGAAAGTGCAATGCCTACACATTCTCAAAGACTTAACCAGACAGAAAATACTTTTCCAAGAACAACAAGAGGTGCAAGAAGTTCAGCTTTGAAGACAAGACGATGTGTTTCAGATGACATCACATCGAAAATTGATAGTGGAATAAGTGATAAGCAATCCTTAGGGTCTAATGTTGGGAGATATCGTTCCAAAAAAGTGGATTCAGTCGGAAAAGACAGATCTTCAAGTTTACCCTCAGGTTCTATAGAAGATATATCGAAACAAGCATCTGACATTGCTATTCATAACATAGATACACTTGACAAATCTGTTGGTAGTAGCACTAGTAACTGTAGTAACAATTCGGAAGAATCAAAATTCAGAATTGTAACAACTGAAGATGAAAATTTCCAGACAAAATTTACAACAGTGAGTTTAAATGGTGGGAACACAGAAAATGAAAATATTGAATCAAAAAACAAACAGAAATCCAAAGAAACTAGAAAGTTCACAAGATCAGTAACAATTGACAAGACTGCATTGATAATAGATCATGAAGGTACTAAAATAGAGTCGGATATAGATACTCTTGAAAGTGGTCTTGGAACTGTTGAAGATAGCTATCAAGTTTCTGGAAAATCATCAGAGTCAGAAATCCAAGAAACACAGCTTGAGCCACTAGATGCAGAGCAAATTGTGAAAAAAGTTGATGAGGCAGAGGAAAAAGCAGTTTCTACCTCACCTGATGGTCGTTTCTTTAAATTTGACATAGAAATTGGAAGAGGTTCCTTTAAAACTGTTTTTAAAGGGCTTGATACTGAAACAGGTGTTGCAGTAGCTTGGTGTGAATTGCAGGTACATTGTACATGTATACATGCATGACATGTAAGGCCACACCAAATTAATAATAGTTCTTTGGAAATCCTGCTCCTAAATTAGCAAAATCAAAATGTAAATATAAAAATTATTTTCCCGCTCCTAAATTTCCAAAATCAAAATAAAAAATAAAAATAAAAATCCTGAACGATGAAATCAACCGAAAGTTTTCACAAATTCGATTCCGAAATTATAAAAAATGAATCTGTGTCATTAATGCGCTTGATAAAAGGGAAAAGGCATTGTACAAATGTTGTAGTTAAGCGTTATTTTGATTCAGATGACATGGCTGCAAGGCAGAATTTTAAAAAATCTGTGTTTCCGGTAACCCGACGACCCAAGATTTTTGGGGCTAAAAATGCCTACACTAAAGTTTTTTTGGCAATTTTTAGCTCACCTGGCTAATGCCAGGGTGAGCTTTTGCCATCACTTTTGCGTCCGTCGTCCGTCTGTCCGGCGTAAACTTTTCATTCAAAGATCTTCTCCTCTGAAACTACTGGGCCAAATGGAACCAAACTTGGCCACAATAGTCCTTGGGTGGTCCCCTACAAAAAGGTGTTTTTCAGGTCCTTGCGATATCCAAGATGGCCGCCAGCGGGAAACATAGTTTTAATATTGGACCCTATGGGAAAACACATTCAAAGATCTTCTTCTCTTAAACTATTAAGCCAATTTGCACCAAACTTGGCCACAATAGTCCTAAGTTGGTCCCTTACAAAAAAGGTGTTTTTCAGGTCCGCTCGATATCCAAGATGGCCGCCAGCGGGAAACTTAGTTTTAACATTGGACCGTATGGGAAAACACATTCAAAGTTCTTCTCTGGAACTACTGAGTTAATTGGCACCAAACTTGGCCACAATAGTCCTTTGGAGGTCCCTTACTAAAAAGGTGTTTTTCAGGTCTGTGCGATATCCAAGATGGCCGCCAGCAGGAAACATAGTTTTAACATTGGACCCTATGGGAAAACACATTCAAAGATCTTCTTCTCTGAAACTACTGAGCCAATTGGCACCAAACTTGGCCACAATAGTCCTTTGGTGGTCCCTTACAAAAAATGTGTTTTTCAGGTCTGCTCGATATCCAAGTTGGCTGCCAGCAGGAAACATAGTTTTAACATTGGACGGTATGGGAAAACACATTCAAAGATCTTCTCTGAAACTACTGAGCCAATTGGCACCATACTTGGCCATAATAGTCCTTTGGTGGTCCCTTACAAAAAAGGAGTTTTTCAGGTCTGTGCGATATCCAAGATGGCCGCCAGGGGGAAACATAGTTTTAACATTGGACCCTATGGAAAACACATTCAAAGATCTTCTTCTCTGAAACTATTAAGCCAATTGACACCAAATTTTGCCAAAATAGTCCTTTGATGGTCCCTTACAAAAAAAGGTGTTTTTCAGGTCTGTGCCATATCCAAGATGGCCGCTAGGGGGAAACATACAGTATAGAAAGAGACATACCATAATTAATCACTGTGATAGTGGGGATGTCTAGGAAAGTGATGGGGATTAATTTTACCTTGAAATTTTTTTTATTTGGGCAATAAAACCATAGGTTTTGTATGGAAATTTCCTGTGGTACAGGTAAAAATCTAATCAAACAGGTAGACTTCAAAGGAATTACAGGTAAAACAGGTAATAAAATCTAATCCTTCCCACTCTGTTTTATGGTTTTTTAGGTCTATCACAGTGACTGATAGTATGTCTGTGATTTTATGTCTAAAGGATCAAAATCTATGTCTTTCCAAGTGATTTGTTATGGTACGTCTCTTTCTGTACTGTAGTTTTAACATTGGACCCTATGGGAAAACACATTCAAAGATCTTCTTCTCTGAAACTACTGAGCCAATTGGCACCAAACTTGGCCACAATAGTCCTTAGATGGTCCCTTACAAAAAAGTTGTTTTTCATGTCTGTGTGATATCCAAGATGGCCGCAAGCGGGAAACATAGTTTTAACATTGGACCGTATTGGAAAACACATTCAAAGATCTTCTTCTCTGGAACTACTGAGCCAATTGGCACCAAACTTGGCCGCAATAGTCCTTTGTAGGTCCCTTACAAAAAAAGGTGTTTTTCAGGTCCGTGCGATATCCAAGGGGCGCCAGCGGGAAACATAGTTTTAACATTGGACCCTATGGGAAAACACATTCAAAGATCTTCTTCTCTGAAACTACTGAGCCAATTGGCACCAAACTTGGCCACAATAGTCTTTATGTGGACCCCTGAAAAGAATTTTTTTTTTCAGGTTCCCACTTTATCCAAAATGGCTGCCAGCAGGGAACATACATGTAGTTTAACATTGGACCAGTTTAACATTGGACCCCATCATAAGGAAAACTTACAGCGGTCTTCTCCCCTTAATTTAATTGGGCATATTGGAACTATAGTTTAATTATATACATGTATATTGGCTCTTTAACATAAAATGTCTATGTTAATCAAGGACCAGGTGAGCGAGACAGGCTCTTGAGAGCCTCTTAATAAAGAAACACTGTTAAAAGTCCAGAAGTTACTTTCTATATGTCTATGTAAAAAGTTTTGGCAACGGAGTAAAAACAGTCAACTGCCGTGAGGCATCAAACTGAAATTCATTCAAGCCCTCCTGTCTAATTCTCTCTGCAAACGCTTGAGTGGTATTTTAAATCTTAACGACTGGGTTACGGCATGACATTTCAATTGTTTTCAACACTCGTTTAATTTGCGTTTTGCACCTATCAATTTTTTTCGTCTATGACTTGTGTAAATACTAGTAAATAAAAGTTTGTGTACAGATTAGTCTTAAAAGATAAGCCTTCGTTTGTTGTGCAACCTTTAATATTTGGACATTGATAGCACAACACAAATAAAATTTGCACAACAAACGAAAGTCGTTTTAGGACTAGCTAGTGTACAGACTTGTTAACTTTAAAATCTGATGTATAGATTATTACAGAGTTCTGAAATAATGAACAAAACAAACAGCCCAATGTGAGAAAGCCAAATAAGGTGCACTTAACAGGTTGACTCTTCTTGTCTGTTCAATAAGTGGGACAGTATGAATATGAATCTGGCACGAGTTGTATACACAGAGACAAAGCCATGAATCTGATGTTAAAACTGCATATATATACATCAGTCATGTCAGTTTAAATACTACTGACAGAAAAGCTTCTTCAGTTTACTCGAATAATTACCCCTGCAAACAAAGTATAGGAATCACCCTGTCTGTCCGTCCGTCCGTCTGTCCACACTTCTTATAAGCGCAACTCCTCTTAAACCACTGGAAGGATTTTGATGAAACTTTACACAAAGGAAGGACACTATATGGAGATGTGCATGAAGGAATATGATTATTGTCCAAAACCAGGAAGGGGAGATAATTTGACTTTGACTTTTCGTTGATTCCCTATGTATGGGTTACCTCATAAGCGCAATTCTTCTTAAACCACTTGAACGATTTTGATGAAACTTTACACAAAGAAAGGACACTATATGGAGATGTGCATGAAGGAATATAATTATTGTCCGAAACCAGGAAGGGGAGATAAATCGACTGTGACTTTGTTGATTCCCTGCATGTATGTATGGGTTACCTCGTAAGCGCAACTCCTCTTTAACCACTGGAAGGATTTTGATGAAACTTTACACAAAAGAAGAACACTATATGTAGATGTGCGTGAAGGAATATGATTATTATTTGAAATCAGGAAGGGGAGATCGTTTGACTTTTTACTTTCATTGATTTCTCCTGCAATTATCTTTTTTTTTCCAAGAAAAAATTTAAGCATAGATATTGTGAAGTCAAACTGTTGGAGAGACACACTTTTTTCATTGTAATCCTCTTGAAAAGTTGTTTGCAAAGTGTTGCCATGAAATTTCTCTAATCATGCTAATGCTGATGATTTTTGTGTAAAATGTCAAATAGGCTAAAAAAGGTGAATTTCATATTTGTCTGATTTAGACAGAGTATTTTCATAGGAATCATTGTGAAAAGTTCTATATTGAAGATTATATCATTGTGTCCATACTTGTATTGTTTCCACACTTGTACTGTGTCCACGTACACCAACTTAAGGTAGATCGGTAGTCTTCCACCATTTTGAATTTGTTATTTATGCTGTTATGGTTTTATCTGCTTTTTAAATATGCAAATATTTTTATTCGTAATGAATCAATCAATATTATATCCATAATACAAAATGCAAAGAACCAACATAGACTTGATTTGACATGTCTTTGTCTAATTAGACGAATTATGGGAACTTGACAATTAAATAAATTGGAAGAGGATTTTTTAAAAAGGGAGATAATCTGATAAAAATATCACTAAGAAAATTCACATTTTACAAATTATAAGGAAAACAAAGTCGGTGACCCCATTTTTCTTTATATATTTTGAAAGTATGTTTAAAGGTCTAACACGTGTAAAGTAGAAAGAAATCTATGGAATAGTTTTAAAGAAATCAACAATATACCTGTTTTTCCCCATATATTCATTAGAAATATCTGATTATTTTGATATCAGTTATTTTAAAAACAAGCACGGTGACACCCCTTATTTATTATTTTATTTCAATGCTTATATAATAAGGAAACTTTCCTGTAAAAATAAAAAAAATCTATGGAAAAAAATTTGGAGTACCCATCTACCTTAAATTTGCACTTACATATCGATCCAGGGTTCAATGAATGGGGGGTATATTTGGCTGCCATTTGGCGACAGCTCTTGTCTTACTTACTAATACTATATTAAGATATGTAGTAAATCTACACAAGACAAAACCTTCTTGCATGCATCTTAATCATTGTTGTTTTTAGCTCGCCGGGTGAATGTCCAGAGAGCTATTGTCATACCCCTGGTGTCGGTGTCGTTTTTGAAAACTTAAACCTTGCTTCTAGAATTAAGTTGTTTAATGGTAGGGTGTTCATATTTGGTATGTGACTTTCTTGTGATGAGAGCTTTCTGGTAGTACCATATTTGTAGACATTTTGACCTTGACCTTGCCCTGAGGGCTATTTTTAAAAATCTTAAACCTTGCTTCTAGAATTAAGTTGTTTTGTGGTAGGGTGTTCATATTTGGTATGTAACTTCCTTAGGCCAAAAAAAAAATAAGTGTGTTTCCGGTTACCCGACCGACCCTAATTTTTCCTTCCGACCCTAACGTTTTTTTTTCCATACTTCAAAATGTTCTAGTGTGACCTCGATCGTTTTAGCGGTAGTCTTCCGTTTTGTTGGAAGCAACACCACTCAGATGAGTCTTTTTCCACAACCGCTAGCATTATTCATCAGAAAATGCACGAAGAATCGTTAAAATCAACATGATTCCCAACTCCTGTCGTCAAATCCGCCATTTTTACTCGTCTGATTTACACTTCCTGTTTTAGCGGTATGACTAAACACCGGAAATACGGCAATGACAAACATACAATGCAACGGACGAAAAATATGAAGCCAAAAAAAAACCAAAACTTTTTGCCGACCTACCGACCCTTTTTTCAAATACCTTGTAACCGGAAACACACATATATTTTTTTTTTTTTGGCCTTATGATGAGACCTTTCTAGTGAAACCAATTTTGTAGACATTTTCTTGACCTTGCACTGAGGGCAAAACTAATCTTGCTTCTAGAATTAAGTTGTTCAGTGGTAGGGTGTTTATATTTGATACATGTATAAAAAAATGTGCCAGTATGTGACTTTCTTGTGATCTCATCACCATGATGAGAGCTTTCTGATGGTACCTTTCTACAACTTTCAAATTTATTGTGCATTGAGGTCACTCTTATCCCCGGCGAGCTATGTTGTCTTCTGACAACTCTTATTTGTATGGAGGTTACATTTAGGACTTGAACATTTTTATGGTGGAATATTTCTAAGAGGTCATAAAAATTATCAAGGGAAACTTTTAAGGTTCTAGCAAAAGTTAATAATCACTGCCAGACATTGACCAACTCTGCAAGCTGAACATATGTGATTATCATTTTTGAATCTGCTAGTCTATTTTTTGCCTAAGTTCTAGTACATCTTAAATGATTTCTAAAGATCATTCTCATGAAAATGAAATAACACTTACTTTATACAATTCTTTGGTAGACTATAGCTACCAAGTCTGTAGGTTGAATATATTCAAATGCACATACACATATTTGAAACAATATTGAAATATCGAACTAGAAAAATGAAAATTTCGCTCGCTCTTAAATTCAAGAATACTTGAGGCGAAAAATTTAAAATAAAAAAAAAATTCGCTCGCTCACCCCAATTTTTTTGGTCAAAATCTATAAGAACTACTAATTAATTTGGTGTGGCCTAAGCTTAGTCTAATATCATGAATATAACCCATGATATATACAGGGTTAACAGATGACAGCAATTGTAAGGATACTTAGCCAGTTAAGTTTATGTTTGTTGACGATCTCGCATCAATGGGTAAAGTCACATGGATGTAGTGTTGCTCGACATCTAGCAATGAATTCCAATTTAATCAGTGCTAGGGGGCATCTTATGAGGTATGAGTAAAGCTCATTGTTGAAGGCCTTATGGTGACTTCAAGATAGAGAACAACAATAAAAGCATTGTTTCATTGTTGTTTTGTCAGATGAATTTGTAGAGATCTCATTTGCATTTATTCCATATGCCATCATTATAAATTTTAGACTAGAGTTTGTCTCTCCTACAGTGTAGAGTCATGAAAAAATTCCCTGTGAGAGAGATGTACAAATGTATGCTCTATTGCTCTATATACATTTCAGTTACGGTGTAGCGGTACTTGTTCTTGAGAATTTCTCATATGGATGCCTTATTATGAAACTTAAAAATTTTGGCATTTTTATTTTTTGTAATTTTAAATTGTAATTCTAGCTAACCACCTATTGGCTTGATGCGTGCATGTGCCCTGTGGTTGTTTAACTTAGACTGCTACACACGACTATGTTGTTTTTCAGACTATATGCATTTGGTTGTCACTGACGATGCTCCATACATTTGTGTTCATGCAAATAAAGGTCATTGTGTTGGTGTTCATTTTAAACATTTGAACTCTGGCAACAATTTCAGACTAGCTGATAACTGCTTTGAAGAATTTTTGTTCCCTATTTGATTGAAAAATTGACACTTAAATGAACAATATTTAAAAAAATGTCATATTTTGGTGGGGTAGGCTATACTACCTATTGTCACATGTAAGCCAAAAAGTACAACATGTACAAACCCCATTGAGACTATATTGATGTACACATCTTAAATTAAGTGTCATCTCTCTATTTTGACAGTGTGACAGCTTTCTGATATACGCTTCCGGTACTGTGACCTCTCAAACACGACAAAACCGTAAATGGTCAGTTTTGCATTTTTTTGGGGGGGGGTCATATGGCACACTTAACCCCATGCCAAACCCTATTTTACCCAGGAATATACCTAGGAGGTCAGTGTGCAGAAATATGGCAACTCTTTACAAAGACCACAACAAACTAGGCCTCTGAGTGTCATACAGTCAATAACTAGCTATGAAAAATGACAAAAATTCGTGTTTTTTTTTGCATACGGTATCCATGTTTGAACCATTCTAGCCTACCCACACACCCCCACCTCCTCATCCCATCCACCCCAACCCACGCTCACCTATTTTTGCTTTCTGGTTATCAGCCATTTTCAACATCAGGCTTCACATGCTTCAGCTCATTTGCATATTATTTACATAAATTTTCTAACCTTCAATAAACCCCCTATTTTTTACTCAGCAGGGTTAAATGTTGTGATTGTCTTCCATTAGTCTTTTTGTCGGACAAAGGATGACAGTGATTGTAAGAACACTTTGGCACTTTAGTTTATGTTTGTTGACTATCCCACATCCGATTCCATGGGGAATGTAACATTAATGTAGCATTCTTCAACGTCTACCAACAAATTCTGCTTTAACAGGTGCGGTGTCTTGACCTTACGATGAGGTATGAGTAAAGCTCATTGTTGAAGGTCTCATGGTGACTTCAAGATGAAGAACAATAATAAAAGCTTTGTTCCATTGCTGTTTTGCCATGTATTTGTTTGTAGAGACTTTGTCTCATTTGCATTAACTCCATATCCCTTCATTGTTAAATTTAGACACAAATTAAATTTAGACACAAACACTTTTTATCCCAGAGGGCTTGCAAAAAATATATTACATGTAGGTAGCCCTCAACAAATTTTACTAGCCTTTTAATTTGGCACCAGCAGTGGCATCGTGGACCCAGTGGTAACAAATAACAAACTACTGAAGTTACTGTAAATTAGTCCCACATATGGCCATTTCGACAACTTACGTTTCTTCAGTGCAGTAATAATCTAAACATTTGGAAAACCATAAACTCAAAGATTTACATGTATAAAAACTGATAGAGAACAAATAACCAAGTATGATCTAATAATATGAGGTATTATAAGATGCACAAGTCATGTTATGTGAACATGTTGAAAAATCTACTAGTTTAAACAGTTAAAACTTTTAATCTAATCCCTTCAAATTCTGTTTGTTGCTTCTCTGTCTTTTATGCAGCATATATTCACCGAGAGCCCACACTGAATATGTAAGAAGTTTGTTTAAACATGCTTAATGAGCATACAAATTTCTGCTAGCTACTTCAAACATTATACACAATGATTGCTCATGTTGTACATGATCCGATTCACGCACATCAACTGATTATTGTTGTGTTTTTAGCTTTCCAAAATGAATATCTAAGCAACAATCCAAAAATGATACATTGAAAAGACAATATAAGACAAAATAAGGCTGTTTTTTTTTATTTTGAGTTTTACGAACTCTCTACCTTAAAAATTTCTCCCCAAAATTGAAAAAAAAATTGCTTTTTGAATTTTATTTTTTTTTTTCTACCATACAAATATCTCTCCTATTAATCTAAATAACAATTTTTTTGTCTGACCTCAATTTTTTTAGAATTTTGTTTTTTCCATCCAACATTTAGGGAAAAGTTCGTAATACAAAAAAAAACAAAAAAACAATTGGCCTAATGATCATGTGTTAAGAGACAACACAAACAATGATGAACACAACGCAAATGTTGAAACGCCACAAAAAAGGCACTAACAGCGTGAACCACTGAAATTAAGGCATAAGTATTATGTGGTCAAGAAGGATAAAGCACAATCTGCTCCAACATAAATCTTATATTAATAAGACAATGATGATCTATAACTGTTTTTCAGGACAAAAAGTGGAACAAAAGTGAAAGACAGCGATTTCGGGAAGAGGCAGAAATGCTTAAAGAACTTCAACATCCCAATATTGTGCGATTTTATGACTCCTGGGAAGAGTGTACAGCTAGAAATAAGAAATTTATTGTTTTGGTTACAGAGTTGATGACATCAGGAACTTTAAAAACGTAAGAGTGCAGTAAAACATGTTTATTGTAATTTTTAGCTCACCTGACACGAAGGGTCATGTGAGCTATTGCCATCACTTGGCATCCGTCGTCCGTCCGTCGTAAACTTTTTCAAAAATCTTCTCCTCTGAAACCACTGAACCAATTTTCACCAAACTTGGCCTGAATCATTATCAGGGTATCCTGTTTCAAAATTGTATCTGATGAGTTCAAGGACCAAACAACATGGCTGCCTTTACTAGAAATAGCACATAGGGGTAAATTGCTGTTTTTGGCAAATAACTCAAAATCATTACAGATATCAAAAATCTGACGGGGTAAAAGTGATCAGCATGGCAAGATCTACCCGCCCTGCAATTTTGAAGAAAATCTGAATACCAGTTTTGGAGTAATTGCCCTTTTTCAGTAAATTTTTCAAAATTTTAATATTTTTTATTTTTAACAAAGAAACTATAGCAGATAGAGGTCAACTTTATATTGCAAAAATGTTCATCATATCAAGATCTACCCACCCTGAAATTTTGGAGAAAATCCAAAAACCCTTGTAGGAGATATTGCCCTTTTTTCACAGAATTTTCAAAATTTTCATATTTTTCGTCTTTATTTCCAAAACTATAGAAGATGAAGGTTAAGTGTAAATTGATAAAATGTTTGACATGCTGTGGTGACTTCAAAAGTGGTGTTGAAAATCGTTCGTTGACCGCCATTTTCAAAATGGCCGCCAAAAAAAGGCGGGAAAATTCAACATCGTTCGATTTCAATAAAAATTGGTTTCCAAATAGATATTGATGTTGCGACTTCAAAACCAGTGTTGAAAATTGTTTGTTGACTGCCATTTTCAAAATGGCTGCCAAGAAAGGTGGGAAAATTCAACGTTGTCCGATTTCAATGAAATTTGGTTTCCAAATAGGTATTGATGTCTCCACTTTAAAACCGATGTTAAAAATTTTTCGTTGAATGCTATTTTCAAAATGACCGCCAAAAAAGGCGGGAAAATTCAACATTGTCTGATTTCAATGAAATTTGGTTTCCAAATAGGTATTGAAGTCTAAACTTAAAAACCAATGTTAGAAATTATTCGTTGACTGCTGTTTTCAAAATGGCCACCGAAAAAAGGCGGAAAAATTCCACATTATCTGATTTCAATTAAAATTGGTATCCAAGTGGATATTGATGTCACTACTTCAAAACCGGAGTTGAAAATTGTTTGTTGACTGCCATTTTCAAATGTCTGCCAAAAAAGTTGGAAGTCAAAAAAGCCTATCAAAGAAATGTAGAAAACATGATCAGACTTGAAATACAGTTCAAGATATTGGTGGTGTTCGAGCTACGAAAGTTTGAGAGACTGAAGATCAACTGTAAAACTTACAATGTTACCTTGATTGTGGCAACTGAAAACCAGGTGAGCGATACAGGCTCCTGGTAGCCTCTGGTTATTGTTTATTTAGATGGTGGTAGAGGGAGGTGATGGGGTAGACTGGGGTGTGTTGTTCAAATCAAAAGATTTTGTTGACGTAAGAGTTCATATTGAAATTTTAAAGATTTAAACTTTTTTCAATAGAATTGAATAGAACCTTTCCTTGAAATATGAGGCTATTTTTATTTATTCCACCTACTAAAAATCTGAAGGGCAACCTTTTTGTCTAAACACCTTTGTTTTTAATATAATTTTGTTTTGTTTTGCAGGTATATCAAGAGGCTTAAAAAATTGAACATCAAAGTTCTTAGGAACTGGTGCAAGCAGATATTAAAAGGGCTGTACTTCTTACATACAAGGTCTCCCCAAGTTATACACAGGGACTTGAAATGTGACAATATCTTTATAACTGGACCAACAGGATCAGTCAAAATTGGAGATCTAGGGTTGGCTACTCTTAAGAACAAGTCATTTGCAAAAAGTGTTATTGGTAAGTTCCTTCAGTTTTTAAGAAGTTTGGTTCTTCATCTTGTTCACAGTTGCATTGTTTAGTTAATAATTAAGCGTTAAGTTATATGTCTTTGCTGTCACCATTTGAAACATTGATTTCTACAGGTATTTTATGATGGAGGTGAGTTGTTACAAGGTTGTTTCCATCTAATCATACTTATAATGGCTCTACAAATCCCACAGGTACAGTGAAGTACCTGCAGGCACAATGAAGCAGTTATGTTGCCTAAACATGTCATTATTTGAAGATTTTGTAACTTGTTTCAATTTTAAATCACAACAAGTTGAAAAATTTAACTTCAGTCATTATTTATGTATGCTTAGATGGGAAAACTTTGTGATTATTTGATGATACTTAATCTTATCAAATATATTTTAGAATTTTAAACATAAAAGTTTATATTTACAAAGTAATGTAAAATCTTATATTTTGTAACTTTATTTACATTGATCTTTCTAAGATAAAAGAAGTAAAATGATATTATATTTTTCACTTAAAAAGTCTGAAAACTCAACATTTTTACAATCAACAATAGTGGAACCAATGTCAATAAGTAAAATGATAATTTTAAATCCTAATTTTTCGTCACTGAAAATGATGAAATCGTAATATTCAGACTCTTAGATCTACAATTGATCTTTTGCATTTTTTATTTTTATCTTTTACATTTTCTTATAGCATCTCTTCTCTTTGACTACCTGCTGACAGTAAAGGTAAGAAATCAGGTAATTGTCTGATAAAATGTGAGGGGAAATTATATGTATTCTTTACTTTATACTAATCTACCTTTTTTTTTCAGGAAAAGAAGTACTTAACTTTGGTAAAAACAAAAATCACTAATCTTCTTTTCCCCTTCACATTTTCCCATTGTAGATAGCAGCAAATGGTACAAGAAGCATCTTCTTATACATTTAAGGTACCCCCGAGTTTATGGCACCTGAGATGTATGAAGAACATTATGATGAATCTGTAGATGTTTATGCATTTGGAATGTGTATGTTAGAAATGGCTACATCAGAGTACCCCTACAAAGAATGTCATAATGCTGCACAAATCTATCGACGTGTAACGACTGTGAGTTTGTATTTAAAACAGAATTAAAGGTGCATCAGTAGAGATTTTTGCTAGTTTACTAGTAAAAGGTTATGATAAACTTTCTTTTCTTTACCCTTAGGCCAAATAAAAAAATAGGTGTGGTTCTGGTCACCTGACCGACCCTATTTTTTCCTGCCAACCCTAGACTTTTTTTCACCCAAAAAGGAAGAATTAAAAACAAAAAAACGACTGACCCTAGTTTTTATGGCCACTTTTGACTGACAAAGTTTAAGTAGAGATCAGCGGCAAGGTCGTAGTTATTTTGAAACTGTAAATTAGGTGTTGCTTTCAATTGAAATTTATTTAAAAATTCTTAAGAAATGTAAAATAAAATCGTTTTAAGGAACTTTCCTTGGAATTCACCTGAGATTGTGTAAATATTTGCCAATTTAAAAATAAAAATATACCTATTGTAACAAAATTAAAAATGTTGTTATTATGAAAATTGTGAAAATACTTACACAACCATCTCTCAGTCAAGCTTTGGAAATTCTGGTATAAAAGACAGCTTTGAAACAATACAGGTACACCAAAGCATGATAATAATAAACAATGGTAGTAGAATACCGAAGGAACAAACGAGTGAAATTTACAAAAATCGAAGTCCAAATACTGTGGTGAATTGTGTATTGATTAACTCTTCATCAAAGCAACTGTAACCTGGTCTACTTAAATGCTCTCCTAAATGAATTCTGATGCCTTTGAAAAGTAATTGACTGGTATTAACCAAATGCATCATAAAAATATGTAGTACCTTTGATCTTTTTCATATTATTTATTTTATATTTTACGAAAGGATATGGAGTAAATGAACATGAGACCATAACACATATGTTAACTTCAACTGCATTAATTTGAATGAGCTGTATGGCCATTTCGGAAATTTATTCCTCATCAGCAGCACTAGAACCCAAACAAAGGAAATCCATTATTTCAAAAAATGTTTAACGTGCATAAAACCAAACGAAATCCGAATAATCAGTAATATCAAATATAGCTAGGACAAAACTACGATGGAGGGAGTTGATCGTTCGATTTTAGAATTTACATAAATTTAGATAATAGTAATTGAACAAAGAGTTACATGTTTTAACATATTAATATTATATAATACCCATTAATATGTTAAAATCGTCCGCTAAAACGACGCGAAAAAAATCTCCTGCATTGACCCCCAATCTCCTGGTTTTTGGAGGGAGATCTCCTGCATTGGCATCCTAACCTTATCACAGGTATGTCGGTATTATCATTGTTTATCACCTAGCAGAGTTTTTATTTACTTTATCGGAACCTTTTTATGAAGTATTTGATGAGAAACGAGCTCAATGCCGCGAAAATTGAAGTTATTTCCCATCAGGAAGTTTTCTTGCAATCATAAATTCGGAACGAGTTCGGCGCGGACTGTTGTATCCGTATTTATTTCCCATGTTATTTAATATTTCAGAGGCTTCAAAGTCTATTAAACTGTTGCGGGATAAATTTAAAGGAGACTTAAACCTCTTCTTTTAGGCCATGCAAAATTAATTAATTGGTTCTCAGGCCATTTTTCATTAAAACTGATGGGGGAGGGAGGTGATTTTTTTTTATCTTTTTATTTGCTAAAAAATAGATGAGGCCGCTTTTTATATAGTAAAAACCACCAAAAATGTAGTGAGGGAGGTGATTTTTTATTCTTATTTTATTGAAATGGCAAAAAATAGGGTCAATGAGGGGCCTTTTTCAAGCCTCCAACTAGATGAGGGAGGGCCCGAGAACCAATAAATTTTTTTTTTTCATGGCCTTACATCTGTTGTGAATAAAATATTGTCAAGAGTCAATGTGATATAGATAGCATATTGTCAGCTATATCGACACTTTACAGATCACATGGTTTGTTGACATCCTCAAAAGTTATGGCGGCTAATGAAATATTTGAGATTATGATATGAAAATATAAATTTTGGTGGAAATACACCTGTTAGGAATTTTCCACTTCATAACAACCTACAGTATTTATCAAGTCCCATAGTGTTAAGAACGATCGCCGCTTGAACTGAGACTAAAAATCGATCATCTGGGAAGTATCCACACCCCTATCGCTAAATCATATTTAGCTCACCTCATGAAGTTAGGGGGGCTTCTGTGATACCCCTAGCGTCGGCATCGGCGTCCGGTTAGGTAGAATGGTTAAAGTCCATTCCCGCTTACTGACATGGCCCACATCAACCATAGTGGTATGTATGATGCATTTTGGGATGACAACAACAATGCATGCTTCGGATGCTGTCTCTGACCTACATTTTACGCATGAGCGACTTGGTTCGGTAGAATGGTTAAAGTACATTCCCGCTTACTGACATGGCCCACATCAACCATAGTGGTATGTATGATGCATTTTGGGATGACAACAACAATGCATGCTTCGGATGCTGTCTCTGACCTACATTTTACGCATGAGCGACTTGGTTAGGTAAAATGGTTAGAGTCCATTCCCGCTTACTGACATGGCCCACATCAACCATAGTGGTATGTATGATGCATTTTGAGATGACAACAACAATGCATGCTTCAGATGCTGTCTCTGACCTACATTTTACGCATGAGCGACTTGGTTAGGTAGAATGGTTAAAGTCCATTCCCGCTTACTGACATGGCCCACATCAACCATAGTGGTATGT
>MJUU01063886.1:177875-191162 GCA_002080025.1 Modiolus philippinarum | reverse complement strand
TGATGCATTTTGGGATGACAACAACAATGCATGCTTCGGATGCTGTCTCTGACCTACATTTTACGCATGATTGAATCTGTTATAAAGAATGATTATAGTCCATTCCTGTTCACTGACATGTGCAACATGTGACAATGCTGCGCAACGAGGTGAGCTTAGCAGGCTGTGGCTGCTTTCTATGTTTAAGGTAAAAATGTGGGGATAATACATGGTTTTATATCATAGGTTACAATGCATTTAAATGTTAAGTATTAAAGTACAGCCAGAGACTTACCGTGATAAATCACTGTGATAGACGTATCACTCTGCTTAGTGAAATGTGTATATTTCATTTCCAGTTGGGTCTATCAACATGCTTTCTTTTGCATTTAAAGTGATGCAATATATCATTTAACATACAAAAGAAATTATTTAGATAGACCAGTCAGGAAAAAAGATATATTCATTTAAAAATTTAGAGTGATATATCTGTCACAGTGATTTATCATGGTAAGTCTCTGGCTGTACTACTACTACTGTATATATGATTTAAAAAAAAAAATTTAAAAAAATAGAATTAAAAAAAATCCCGACCTACCGACCCTATTTTTTTTCAGAGGGGTGACCGGAACCACACCTATTTTTTTTATTTGGCCTTGGCCTATATTGCTGGATTTGAAAAAATTAATATTTAAGGCTATCTTCCTTCAAACAAACATATTTTGATAATAATAAGATATTATTGACATTGAAGGCTTTCAAAATTTCCTCCATTTAGCAAATCGTAGTCAGTTTTACCCAAAAATGTACAATAACAATTATACACATAGTTTATTTTTTGGCATTTCTTTTAAGCACAAATTTCCTGAAACCACTTTATTGATTACTTTTTATGTGTAGATGTTCCTATTTCTCTGTCATATTGATAGATAAATTTTTTAAGAAAGTTGTCTGATTACATGCAGCTTATGTTAATTACAATGAAATTATGAGGATTTCTGTCCTCAGAAATTCAGCTCATTTTTTCCAAGGGTGAAGGAAGTGAACAGTTCATCATCCAGGACTAGCAAAGATGATAAACAAGATGTTTTATACCTTTTATGAAGAGGGTAAAGATATTCACATAGTCAGGTCAACAATCCATAATAAATCTAAAACACTGACAATGATAAAAAAAACAAAGCAAAACAAAAAGATTTACTTTGTTGTGGAAAACAGTTCATTGACAAAAAGTTGCTAAGATAAAAATGAGTGTAAAACAATCAACCTTTTATTTATTATACAGTTGAACTTCTAGCTTGGACTCCATGGATGGCTTGACCCTCTTTTATTGTCCCTTTCTTGACGTTTAAATGTTGTTCAACCTATAACTCAACTACCTTCTAGCTTGAACTGTTTTCATTGGTCCCTTTGGTGTTGGAGCTGTGGAAGTTCAACTGTACTATATTTGTAGGTTACAACAAATTTGATGTCATAATAATCACATTCATTCTACTTCTTATGGAAATTACGATATTTGATTACTTACAACAGTCAGGGGCATCATCAAAAACAGTTATAAATTTAATAACCTTTATTGGTTAGATTTTTCCATTTTTGAATTATCTCCCTTAGGGAAAATTGCAAAAATAATTAAAATTGGTTATTTCTTCTACAACATGTCAAATTTTCATCAAGCTCTGATACAAGAAACTTGAACAACAAAACCATGTGATTTATGTAAATTTCAAAAGATATTGATGAAGTAAAACATCTTAATTATCAATGAACTGCTTATATTAGATAATGAACATTTAATTGGCATTTAAAGTCCCTTGGGGGCTTGACTTTGACCAACATGCGTACCATGTTCCTGATGGTGCGTATCAGATATTATGGTTTCAAATTATAAAGGAAATGTTAATTTATCAAAGAAAAATACCAACACAAATGAGAAAAATTTATTATGGCCACAATCATGATTTAAAGATCAAAGGAAATTCAAAAATAACCATTTTCCATTACTTATTGAAAATGAAAATAACTGAGAATGGTTATAAAATTTATAACTGTTTTTGATGATGCCCCTGACTGTACAAGTACTTCCGATCATTTCCGTTACAGTGTTTTATCAGTCAGTAAAACTACACCAGCATGTGACTCCTTGACAACAGAAAAAAATGTCAGAACAAAGGCGGCGGAGGAATCTGCACAAAGAAATGGGGCATCATCCATGATTTTCATTAAGTAATCCTTCGTGAACACTTGCATTCTTTTGACAGAATGTAATTATAAGTATTGAATGCAATATTTTGTAGTTTTATTGTCATGTAAAAGCTTGGACCATAACAGACTTTTCACATGAAGCACTAGCACGCTTCATTCAAAATGTGCCATAGTCCTTGCTTTTACACTCAAATAAAACTACAAAATATTGCATTCAATTCTTAATTGATATCATAGGAGGAACCAGAAAAAATTTTTATTTACAACTAAGCTACAAATTAACAGTTTATATACAGAAAATGGCATCAACAAGACAGTTAAAATGTTCTTTATTTTGTATATATCTCCGAGATCTGATTCACACACTCTATTGTTGGAACAGATCACTCTCTGACATTCACATGTCAAAACAATTATACATGTAGAACAGACTTCCAAAGGACAGAACTTGATCTCAGTTGAGAAGGGAAATTACTATTTAAGGTGGACTTTTGTTGGAATCTTTTTGATTATTGGGAACATTCATGTGGATTATAATTTGAAATGAAATCTGCTTTTATGAACAAAAGTAAAGTAAGCATGTTTAGTAGGACTAAAGTCTTGAAAGGTTTTTGCCTGAACCAGGTTGGAAGACCTTCATGTTAAAGATTATCTGAACCAGGTTTGTTAAGACTTGCACATTGAAGCATTATTATTGGATTTTGTTGCATGGACAGGTTTATTGTATACTCATAAATGATTAATGACTTTAAGTGATACATTTAGTTTAATGAAGTGTAAGGTTAAATTTAAATTTTGCTCTTTTTATCTTTTTACTTATAAATTTATGGTAAAAACAATGACTTTTACTATTTGAATGTTTGTTTTGCAGGGTGTTCCTCCAGATGCTCTAGAAAAAGTTGACAATGCCGAGATAAAGGATATAATAGAACACTGTATTCGGTCAAAAAAGGAAGAAAGGTAGTCTTCAAATTATGTATAATTAATAGCTCTTACAAAGTAGGAGAAAGATGAATTTATATGAAATTTATCATTTTAACAGTTCCCTCTAACAAGACCTTTTTCTGAAAGTCACACTTTTGTAATATACAGTACAATGTAGCAGAGCAATCTGTTAGAGGAAAATGGTTCAAAGAAAATACTACTAGTTTTCATAAAAAAACTGCATAGATAAACACGGATTTTGTTGAGGTACAGGTAAATCAATTTTTTATGTTTTTTTTTTTCAAATATCTGTTTCAGAATACTTTAGTTATGTGGTTTCTCTTATATATAGATGCCAATACCTTCTGGAATATCTTAAAATATTTAAATTGCACCTTCCATGTTATTTATACTTTTTTTTTTACAATCATTTAGTTTATTTAAAACTAATATATATTAATGTGAAATCGGCCTTATTTGCACGTTGATATTGAAAGTATAAATTCCATAAAAGGACTTAATATATTTATATTTATATGCAACTGAAATCATTTTAGTTTCAACAACCAATCAAACCATTATATGGAAAATAGCTATTGGACATTTTGTTTTCGATGAGGACCTCATCAAAGTCAGTATCAAGGAAGCTTGTTAGGACGAGATTGATACCTTCCGCAATCCTGATTTTAGCCTGTCCTTTCCAGATTGACCCTTAGAAAATGTTGAAATAGTTTTGAATAAATTGCAGGCACACATGAAAATGACATTTGCTATAAGTAATTCTGCTTTTATGTATTTCCTGTATCAGATGTATGATGTAGAGTGTAAGGGCAGTTCATGTTCAGTTTTATTGTTGATTGACAATTATCTCATTTTAGATATTCAGTGAAAGACTTACTGCAGCAAGATTTCTTTTTGGAAGACAATGGACTGCGACTGGAAATAGTAAACACAGAAGAAACAGAAGAAAAATCAATACAGTTACAGCTTAGAGTGGTTGACCCGAAAAAAAGAAAGGACAAGCATAAAGAAAATGAAGCTATTCAGTTTGAATTTGATTTAAATAATGATAATCCAGAAAATGTAGCACAAGAGATGGTAAATAGATAAAGTTGTGTAATACTGGCTAGACAAAATGGCATTTATGGATCCATTTTCTGTCATCTTTACATGATTATCTGATAGAGAAAATTCACACGAGCATTTCATCCTGATAGAGATATATTTACCTAGAGGTCTTATTCAAGGGCACTAAACAAATAGCGAAAATGGTCCTATTTCCGTCTTCTTTTTAGCTCACCTGGCTATGCCAGGGTGAGCTTTTGCCATCACTTGGCGTCCGTTGTCCGTCTGTCCGTCGTTAGCTCACTTTCAAAAATCTTCTCCTCTGAAACCACTGGGCCAAATGGAATCATACTTCAACTGAATCATCACTAGGGTATCTTGTTTCAAATTTGTTATTTTCTATGGCCTAGGTCAAACAACATGGCGGCTGTTACTAAAAATAGAACATAGGGGTAAATTGCAGTTTTTGGCAAATAACTCAAAAATTGTTACAGATATCAAAAATCTGACAGGAGTAAAAATGATCAGCATGACAAGATCTAGCCATGCTGAAATTTTTAAGAAAATCTGATGACCCATCTTAGAGTTATTGCCCTTTTTTCGTAAAATTTTCAAAGTTATGATGTTTTTTTATTTTTTATTAAAAATACTATAACAGATAGAGGTTAAGTTTAAATTGCAAAAATGTTAAGCATATAAAGATCTACGTACATGGAAATTTTGAAGAAAATCCAAGTACCTATATATGAGTTATGGCCCTATATTGGTCGAATTTTTCGTGATTTTATACTTTTGTCCTATATTTAAAAAATGCTTTGAGATAGAGGTCAAGTTTAAATTGCAAAAATGTTCAGCATATCAAGGACTACGTTTTATTGAACATAGTCAAGTTTACCGACCTCTTCCAAGATGGCTACCAGCGGGACACTTAGTTTGCCATTTGACCTAATGGGAAAATTCATACAAAGATTTTTTACTTGAGAACCACCGAATGGATTTGAACCAAACTTATCATAAATGATGCTTATGAGGTGCAGACCAAGTGTTGTTACTTTGTTGCCGATCAGTCATCCAACATGGCCGCCACCATAGAACTAGATTTTAACATTGGACCCTATGGGAAAATGCATACAACGAACAGCTTCTACTCTTGAGAACAAATGAATGGATTTGAACCAAACTTGCCTTGAATGATACTTATGACTATGAGGTGCTGACCAAGTGTTGCTACTTTGGTGTCGATCCATCATCCAACATGGCTGCCAGCGGGGAATTAAATTTTTACATTGGACCCAATGGGAAAATTCATACTAAGAACTTCTTTTTCAGAACCACTGAATTGCTTTGAACCATACTTGGCATTAATGATGCTTATGAGGTGCTGACTATAATTTTTTTACTTTGGTGTCGATTCTTTATCATACATGAAAAAGGGACTTTATATTTTAATTCTAAATATTTTTATTTTCTGGAGAAAAACTGATAGTAATAATAAAAGAAAGAGTTCTTTATTAAGCATTTTTTGTTGTTTACAGCGGGATTTTGGCAGCAGTGGTTTTGGCATGTTAAATATCAGCTGGCAAATTTTAAAACAGTCAGATCACATTATTTTTGAAAGTGAGGGTGGAATTGTAGGAACTTTCATATATGGGGGCTTATGGGGACGAATTTTCCATGGCATGACTTTTTAGGGACGAGTTTTCCATGGGGCGACTTTTTAGGGACGAGCTTTATTGGGGCGACTTTTTTTAGGGGCGATTTACCTGGAATATGTGTACCACGATTTCATCATCTCAGGATAACTTCCGGTAAACGCTGCTTTTTTTTTCATTCCTATATCTTGATTCGTTTACTCGTATTTGACATTTATGATAGTTCATGGCAATGAATGTGAAACTACAATGGCCTTCACATTCTAAATTTAAATCATTCACGCGGGATTCCCAGGACTTATCATTCAGTCTGTGATAAATAAAAAAGGCGCGTTAGTGCAGGAGACTGCATTCGATACATGGGTATCTCATTGCCGACTGAATGAAAAGTTCCGAGAATTCCGTGTAAATTATTTAAATTTAGAATGTGAAGGCCATGGTAGTTTCACATTCAGTGCCATGAACTATCGTAAATGTCAAATACGAGTAAAAGAATTGAGATATAGGAATGAAGTGGGGCTTTCCTACAATATAAAATGGGTTTTCTGTTTAGAAAATCATTCAGGAAGAGAATGTAAAAGGCAGAATTATAAGGTTTGGGTTATTTTATTGAGAAGATTGAAAACGAAGCGAGGGGGATATCAGGAATAGGATTTCCCTCATGTTTTTTTCTCCGAGATTCATATTTGATAGTAAACATTTTTTTTCTAGGCCAGGAGCAAGTCCCTGTGATTGATTATGATGAAAATAGGTCAAAGGTCAAGGTCATAGTGACTGAAAATTTCAGAAAAATTTGGTTTCAGGATGATAACTGGAAAAGTTCACATCCAATTTAAATGAAACTTAGATATATTGCTAGGTACTAGAAGGGGAGGAACCCCATAGATTTTGCAGAAAGTAGGTCAAAAGTCAAGGTCACAGTGACTGCAAATAGATTGAAATTTTCCACTATATTTGGTTTCTCGATGATAGTTCAAAAAGTTTACATCTGATTAAAAGAAATATTAGTATTTTCTTTACTACTAGATATTTTAAAACCTGTATTGATTGAAAAAATTTGTAATCGGTTCAAAATAGAGGTCGCAGTGATTTATAAATCGAAATGTCAAGATATTTGACAGTAACTAAGAAACATGAAAATTGACCTTTGGAATTCTTAGAATTTTGGATATTATAGGTTGGAAGGATAATAAATAGAAAATATAGAAATATTTTGGTCCTAGACAATTACTTTCTAAAGTCTGCATTAATTTTGTCACATTATATATGAAGTTGCAACTCGGCTTGTGCACCCTGTTGCCATTTAGATTTTATAATTAATGGGTTGATCTTTCTGATTTTCATTGCATCATTTGTTAAATTCATCATTTCACCAATTTTTCATTGCACCATTTGTAAGACACTTCTATTACCCCTCTTAAAAACTGTGATACAACCTTTAACAATGAGTATGTCCACACAGATTTGCAAGCTTTTGATGATTGATCAAACAAAACAAAATTGAAATATTTTGCCCAATAATCCAATACTATGAACATAATTATATTGCAAAAATAAGTATTGTACTAAAAACAGCTGTTGGCAATATTTGTGACTTTTAAACCGGCATAAAATCATTGGTGTGGAAGCTTGTTACATATTGTAAGACTGAATGTATACACCAAAATTTATTTAAATGTTACTATGTACTTTTAATTTTTAGGTGAAGTCTGGTTTTTTGCAAGAAGAAGATGTTAAGATTGTAAGTAAACAAATTAAAGACAGAATTGGCCAGTATTTAAGTCGAGGTAATGTGGCAGAGAGTCAAAGTAAAACAACTGATGTTATTCAAGATGGCCATCAACAGCAGGAAACGGGACAGAATTTTAGTCAACAAGGGACATCTGGGAGTCCTGCACAGGCAAATGAACAGACTGGTCAGCAGCAACAGCACTTGTCTAGTCAGTTGTCAACTGAAATGCAACAAGGACAACCAGCAGCAGGTCAGAGTACCATCCAGACTCAGACATCTGTTCAGGCTATTTCTCAACAAAAGTCTGTAGAAGTTCCAACAGAAAAAACACAAAATGAACAACATATAGTTGATACAGAGGAGCCACCACAAAAGGAAGTCCAGCAAGAAACAGGTAATATTTTTATCTTAAGTCTGATTTAGTGCAAATACTAAGTTTTTTACTGTTTTCAACAGTAAGTTCTGATTGGCTTAAAGCGATATTATTTTGTTTACTTGACTTCCGGGAACTACAAAATATACCCTCGTATAAACTTTAGAATTTATCACCCAATATCACTACAAGGAAAGAAAGATACTTGATGTTTACTGATCACAACAAGTCAATATATTGTGTAAATATCTGTCAACTTTAACAAATCATGTGTGCTTTTAAGCGATTTTACGGCGGTGAAACGAAAATTCAGGAAAAAAATAAGATTTGCAAGAAATTCTACGCTGAAAAATGTTTTGTATACATTTTTACGTATGTTTAAAGGATGATAATCATGTGTCGATCAATAGGAAAAATGAAAGGATATGGAGTGAATGTACATGTGACAAAAACACACACGATACATAGAAAGGCAGAATAAAAAAAAATTGGTGTTTCCGGTAACCCGACCGACCCTAGATTTTTGGGGCTAAAAATGCCTACCCTAAAGTTTTTTTGGCAATTTTTAAAGAAGCACTGTTTAAATCCAGAAGTTACTCTCTATATGTCTATGAAAAAGTTTTGGCAAAATAAAGAAATTGCCTATCTACCGACCCTAATTTTGAAGAGTATGTTACCGGAAACACAGGTATTTTTTTTTAGGCCGAAACTCCAGTTTATCAAGGACAGGGCTTTTATTCCTGTCTACATCTTGATGTTGCCTGAGGGTCTTCAACTAGAGGTGAACAATATTCACACCCTCAAGCGAGATCAAGAAGGCCCCTAGCATGCACTTACGCGGTATTCTTGACAAAAATTATATCAAGGTCGCTCCCTTGCTCCCCACCCACCATGGAGTGCCAACTTGGGCGATGCTCAGGGTTATCCAGATGAAAGCACCAGGGTACCAAGAAGAGAATAAAAATGTTGAGCAACATCGATAGCAGCTAAAATATGTCATTGAAGCAACACATGTCGGGAGCGGTCAATGAGAAAAAAGTAAAATCGGACAATGTATGCCTACAAATATTTGTCATTAGGTAGCCCGATCAAAAGCGGGATTACATCTATCATGTGGTATTCACGTGTTTAGACAGCTGAGCTTGTAACAATCACTCTGGTGGATTTTACGACTTGAGAGACGTTATTAGAGTTATATCTAGCAATCGTAGTCACTATCGTGGCGTTATGTATCAAGATTAACAGTCCATCGGTCGAGAATATTGAAATTACGATGGCGTCAAAGAGTTTCCTTCGACCACAATCTTCTTTATTTGGAAATAAACAAATTCAGAACTCTTGAGGGTTTCTATGCAGCAAGATTGAGTTCAAATTTTCCACCCATTGACATAATCAAGGAATTCTGGGATATATTCCTTATAATCTAAGGAAAGTCCAGAGAATTCCGAAGTTTACTTTCGTTTTCCTGTCAATATAGTTGTCAATTTTGTGCATTTCTCGACAAAAAAAAGATTCCCCCCCCCCATTAAACAAAAGGTAATCGGTTTGGGCTCATGATATTTTTTGAAAAGATAAATATCTTAAGAAGTAAACTAGACCAAGTGTTAAATATTTCATGAGGGAAGTAATAAAATAAACGGGTTGAATCAAGCAGGTGTGATACGATGTCCGTCTTTGTGTATATGCATGGATAGTAAAATTTTCTAATTAGTAACATGGTCCTGTGGTTGAACACAGTTAACAAACATGCTGGTACTGCAATTCACGAAATGGGTTACACACAAAAGGTCATAATTTGCACCACTCGTGTAACTGAATCTGTAGGAGCAAAAAAATATTTAGCAATTGTAATGCTTCATTTTATCAATAAAACAATGGAATGAAAGGAGACAATTTTTAAATGTACATAAAAGATAAAGGTCACGCCTTCAGCAATGATTTCCAAATACTTGTTTTTAATCATCTTACTTTTGATACTAAATGCTTAATTTTGATGACTGTCTGGTCATCATTGCAACACAAAAGCACAGAAGTCTATAATCCAAGCAAATATAGTGGTTGTGCAAGATAAAATGTCCTGAAACCTGACACTGAGCTATGCGAAGGAAGTGATGCTATAACCCTCTGTTTTAATCAAATAAAAAAAAAATCTAGATGTTTTCCTTAAGAGGGGCAATAATTGTAAATTGTATGTATTGGATATTTATTGAAAGATAGAACAGTTTTTCATTCCAAATGAAATAACTGAAATAGAAATTAAATGCAAGAGATATAATCTAAAATACTTGCAATTCAATACCAGAAACAGAGACGTATACACAAATGTCTCTTCCAAAAACCTTTCTGTTGATTTTTACTGCCCCTGCAGTAGTTGCAAACACTATGTACATGTATAGTGAGCTGTAAATTTCGTGATTGCATGTTATCATAAAGCAAGAAAACAGTATTACTGTGTTTTGACGCTTTGACTGTGATAAAGCAGTTGTATAGACCTAAATTTCTGTAAAAATATATTTAAATCATTAGGTCAGTTGTATTAAAATCAATTTTCATGTATTTTTTAATTCCCCTGAGGGTTGTTCCAGAAGAAAGACATGGGGTCTGTGAGGGCACTTTTCGTTGCCCCCCACCACCCATAGAATCCCCCCTATATGGTACACTACAAAACTATGGTAACAACAACCACCAACAGAAATTTATATAAAGTGCCTTCATAGACCCTGTGTCTTTTTTTCTGGAACAGCCCTCAGGGAATAAAAAATACATGAAAATTGATTTTTTAGAATTCTCATAACTTGTGATCAAATTTAAAATTACACATGCTGTCTTCAGACTTGGTATGGAAGTTGCTGACATTAAACTCAAGTTTTATGTTATATTTTCAGATAATACACCAGTTAAACAGACTACTGAAGTACATGAAATAGTAACAGATCAGAAGCCATGTCAGGTATTAACTTCAGTGGTAAAACAGATGTCAGTATATCAAAAAGTTATATCTGAAATTCCTCAAAGCAACAAGATTATGTCTAGTAAGCAATATTTCAGGTATATCAGCAGAGGTAAAGCATCCCTGATTTTCTGCATTGATCCCTGGGTATATTCATAATTGGAATCACCTTGTCCGTCCGTCACTCCATCCGTCTGTCCGTCAGTCCTTAGACATTTTTCGTACGGAGCTTATCTCGTAAACCCTTGAATATTTATTGTTTAAATTTTTTATGCATGTTAGTAACCATAAGAACTTTTGCATGTCCTATTTTCAGATTGGTTAATTTTTTTTTAAAAGTTAATAGTATTTTTGAGATTTTTTACTTAGAAGTGATACTAAAAAAAAATTTTCCTAAGCTTATCTCAGAAACCTTCTGAATATTTATTTCAAATTTTGTCAGAATGCTAAGTATCATATAAACATGTACACCTGACATTTTCAGATTGATTCATCAAATTTTGAAAAAGTTATGATTACTTCCATATTTTGGAACTTAAGTACCCATATGGAAAATTTTTGTCCAGAGGCAATCTCAAACCCTTTTGAGAATATCTTTTTCAAATTTTTGTCAGAATGTATAGTACATTATGAACTTGTGCACCTGGTTTTTACAGATTGATTCATCAAATTTTGATAAGTTATTGCTAATTGATGTTTTTGAACTTTGTATATTTTCTGGAAAAAGGGGGAGGTATATTATTGTGTTCATACTTTTATTGTGTACACACTTGTATTGTGTCCACATCTGTGTTGTGTCAACACACCTTTTAATTTGCCCTTACTATATTGATTCAGGATTCAATGAGCGGAGGTATAACTGGCTGCCATTTGGCGACAGCTCTAGTTTGCTTAAAGAAAAATGAAAATATCTGCAGAGCATAGCAGATACCTCTAATGAGACTCACAGCCTCAAAGAAAATACAAGTTGAAACACCTCTCTTCATTTGCAGTATTGGTGTTCAACACTTAAGAATTAGTCCTCTAACCTGAGCAGGCTGAGGAAGAATTACTAAATTTTGTAAATATCTAGATTTTGGGTTATTTAAAGGTCTTCACAAAACTATTTATTTCATGCCAAAAATTCACTGTCAGAAGGATTATATCATGGACCCTTTATGTCGACCAAAAATGTAGAGTTAGTGTCAATCTCTGCTTATAAAAACATTCAAGAATACAATACAATCGAGTAATTTGTGGGAAAGTTTGATAATTGGTACTTAAACTATCAAATACTATCTGTGTTGGGCAAAAAATATGACATGCTTGATAAGTGATCCAGCAACCATAATTTTCCTATGGTCAGTAAATCTGGAAACCTAGAATGAAAAATCCAGAAGCCAGTGATATCTTTCACCCTAAAAAAATAACAATTGAAAAAAAAAAAAAGAAATCCATAAAAAAAAAGCTTGCATGCATGCAAATAAATGAAATAAAATTCTGTTGACATCTTCAGTCCTGCATAACATATGTTATGCAGGACTGAAAATGTCAACAGAATTTCATTTATTATATGTTCATGTAATGTTCATGTAATGTTGCTTCAGTGGTTCCTTTTGTGAATTGAATATTTTTCCATTATTATCATGCCTGCCGTACATGTTTGCAAACTTATACTTCGTAGTGGTCTGTCTACAACATTTTTGGCAATTTGGACTGTCTTTGCCAACCAGACTTCAGCCTTTTCATTTGTATGTTGTTGATGCGAACCGTTAGTTTTTATCACATATCAATCAAACTCTAGTCTAAAATCTAGTGACACTTCCTTTTGGATGTATTGATTTCATTAATCTTGTGCATTATTGTTAAAAATTTCCACAAGAAATAGCTAGATACATGAAATGTAAAAAAAAAAAAACTTTGGTGAAGAGAAAATAACATTCGTGTACTTTTTAGCTCACCTGACCCTTTGGGTCAGTGTGAGCTATTGCTATCACTTGGCGTCCGTTGTCCGTCCGTTAAACTTTTCACATTTTCATCTTCTCCTCTGGAACTACTGAAGCAAATTCAACAAAACTTTACAGGAATGATGTATGGAAGGTCCTTAACAAAGATTGCTCATTTTGTTCTGATCCGACAAAAAACATGGCCGCCAGCGTGGAACTTAGGTTTAACATTGCCCCCTATGGGAAAAATCACATTTTCATCTTCTGCTCTGAAACCACTGAAGCAAATTCAACCAAACTTTACAGGAATGATGTACTAAAGGTCCTTAACAATGATTGCTCATTTTGTTCCGATCCACCAAAGAACATGGCAGCCAGCACGGAACATGGTTTAACATTGGACCCTATGGGAAAATCACATTTTCATCTTCTGCTCTGAAACAGCTGAAGCAAATTCAACCAAACTTTACAGGAATGATGTA
>MJUU01063886.1:166297-176860 GCA_002080025.1 Modiolus philippinarum | reverse complement strand
ATCCGATAAAAAACATGGCCGCCAGCACTGAACATAGTTTAGCATTGGCCCTATGGGAAATTCACATTTTCATCTTCTCGTCTGAAACCATGGAAGCAAATTCAACCAAACTTTACAGGAATGATGTATGGAAGGTCCTTAACAAAGATTGCTCATTTCGTTTCCATCCAATAAAAAACATGGCTTCAAGCGCAGATCTAAGGTTTAACATTGGACCCCATGGGAAAATTACATTTTCTTCTTCTCCTCTGAAACCTCTGAAGCAAATTCAACCAAACTTTACAGGAATGATGAACTGAAGGTCCTTAACAAAGATTGCACATTTTGTTCTGATCCAATGAAAAACATGGCTGCCAGCACAGAACAAAGTTTATTTTGGCCCTATGGGAAATTCACATAAAAAACATGGCTACCATACAGAACATCGAAAAATCCTGCTGTTCAGCATTTTGTCAGGTGAGCAATACAGGCTCAGTGTCTGAGCCTCTAGTTTTATGAATAATTCAATAAAAAATACATATACATCCAAAAACTGCAATTAGGCCACATCAAATTAATTAAAAGATTCTCATCCCCACCTGCCCCATTTTTTCTAAGCTCAATTTTTTATGCCCCTGTGACTAAAAGTTAGGGGCATATTGTTTTACCCTTGTCGTCTTAAAGACATATTTACAAACATCGCTGGCGACAAAATCATTCAATTTTTAAAGCAATCAATTTATTTAAAGTATGCACAACGAAATTAGGCGCAGCTTAAATCGCTGTAGCTGTTTTGTTTTAAATAAACCCCAATAAAACATGTGTATATTTTTCTAATTTTTTGCCGCTACTCTTGTTATATTTACTGAAATAATCAAAGTTTAAATAAAAATATTTTCCATAGACTTTAATGTTAATTTCGCTCAAATTTTAAAGAAATTTGATGTGGGTGTGATTGATGAATGAATTACGCAAACCAACAAACCAATGAAAAGACACCAAACGCATTGCCAATGGATAACTTATTTGCATATAGACCTTTTTATTCACAAATTCATGGGTGCCGCCATTGCCGACTTCCGAATGAACCTGTTACCGGAAGGGTGTAACGTTCGTAACACCTCGGTGTTTGCCGATCTATCGGTATAAGGTTAAATGATACAGGTGTCATACTTCAACCGTTAATTACTCCAATAACACCTGTTGAAAAAGTGATCAAAACCTATCTTTTTTATGACATCAAAGAAACCGCCTAATATATATCAATATATGACAAATAATTGTTAATTAAGCAAAGAAGTTCGATATTTTACAAGTTGATTCAGAAAACTGAACTTTGTTTTGAAGGAAAAGAAATCAAATCCACAAGTAATTTAGATTAATAAATTAATCATTTTTATTTCAGAAAAAATATTTGAAGTATTCTTGATAGATTTTCCGAAAGTTTGGAAAAATAACTTGGATACTAATATTTTTATAAAGGATATTAATGTGCATAAACAAGCTCTTAAAATTTTTACTCACATTCATGACATTGTAGAAATGGACTTTTATTCAGCTAAGCAGAAAAATAAAAAAAAAGGATAATAAATTTATGATGAAAGCTTTTGAAATATCTGCTCCCTGAAACATTTTGTATTAGTTAAAAAAAGTTAAAAAAAAAGAAGTATTTAATTCAAATAGTCTCATCGATCGGCAAGACAATGACATCAAATATATAATTGAACTGCATTTCTTTTATGTGAATAATGCACGGGAATTTCATTCTGAAAGGATAAAAATGAAAAAAAAAAAATACATGAAACAAAATAATTTCACGCAAATTGATGAAAAAAATAAAGATTAAAATGCATAATTTGAGATTTGAGTTCACGGATAGCGTGCAACTTGTCGAAATTTAAAAAGTCCAAATAACATAATTGCACTTATTTATTCCTTTATTTTATGACTCGTGTTTCTTTAATTTCTTATGAGATGGGATTCAAACTATATTTCGGGGATAAATTGGTTTATGCAATGAAAATATTGACTATTTACCAAATTTTGATCCTGAGTTACCTTCCTCCGACCAAAAGATATAGCCACAATTTTTGTGCTAGAAAGGAGCAGTCCAACTGGAAAGTGGTTTTGTGTGATGTCGGAATAGTAGTTTGTTCTATTTCTGAGAACAATATATGTGTAGAAATAAATTATTTGTGAAATTTAATTTCAAAACACGTGGTAAATAAAAATCTGATTTTAAAATCCACTACCTTCATTTCTTTGTGGAAGCAATAAATAGGTCGTAAGATTTTAAACAATTACACTGATTTGTATATTAAGGACACGTGTCATGCCTCCGGGTGTAATAATCTACCTGGACACAACCGTTTATTGTCACCTGAACGGAAGTATGAATTGCTGAATTATGTAATATTCTACAATACGCAAAAAAAAATTATGGTAAAAAACTAATACCTTGATTTTCATATTAACTGCATTTTGTAATTTATTATTTTATAGAAATTTAATTTGAACACGTATATTCTTTCAAAACGGATACCTGTTTAAAATAAAAATGTTAAAATTCTATTTTCATTAATTTAATCAGGACAAATGACCATACGTTGCCACTTTAAGAAATCGAGTCTACACCCTCTTAATGGCGGACGACTATGCGGCACCTGGTGGTCAAGTTCGATAACTCTATAATCACCAATTTCTGAAAGCGTCTATAGGGTGCTTGTTTGTTCATTCGGGTGGCCAATGAACAAACAGAATTTTAATTTGTTTACTAATTTGCATAAAAATGTTGGGGTAAAAATGAGAATAAAATATGCAGAACCAATATCCACATACCATTTATTTTAATTGAAATGAATGTGTTTACAGGTAGAAAGTTTTTGTTGACATTGACAATTTGTCAAGTAATTACACAAATAAACCCCAATAAAACATGTGTATATTTTTCTAATTTTTTGCCGCTACTCTTGTTATATTTACCGAAATAATCAAAGTTCAAATAAAAATATTTTCCATAGACTTTAATGTTAATTTCGCTCAAATTTTAAAGAAATTTGATGTGGGTGTGATTGATGAATGAATTACGCAAACCAACAAACCAATGAAAAGACACCAAACGCATTGCCAATGGATAACTTATTTGCATATAGGGTGCTTGTTTGTTCATTCGGGTGGCCAATGAACAAACAGAATTTTAATTTGTTTACTAATTTGCATAAAAATGTTGGGGTAAAAATGAGAATAAAATATGCAGAACCAATATCCACATACCATTTATTTTAATTGAAATGAATGTGCTTACAGGTAGAAAGTTTTTGTTGACATTGACAATTTGTCAAGTAATTACATAATTAATTCTTTGCTTCGCATTCGAGATAAACTCCCGACGCACGTGTTTTGGTTAATTTCTAGACCCCAGGGCATTATAACAATAAATGCAGGTGTTTAGTTAACCAGGTATACTCCCTCTGTTTTTGGCTCAAATTTTCTGTTAAAATAATATAGAAGGGTAATGGAAAACTTTTTTACCCTTTGTTGTAAAATTATGGTATTGCATGGCATGATGCGGCAAAAAAATAGCTTTCCATTGGTGTATGTCATGTCATCCTTTATCATTTACTTAAAAAGGTATTTGGAGAAAAGTCGCGGCAAATTTTGTTGTGGCTACTTTAGTAAGATTTAAATGGATAAATTTTAAACAAGTTTCTAATTTCTAATATTGTTACTGTTAAACCAAAATTTCTTCTATTATGTTTTAACATTTTACACATTTGTTTTACTTGTATAAAGCTCTATGGTTTTATATTGATATTTTATGTATTTATTAAAATTGTTTAATATACTCAACAGTTCTCGCCACAATATACCTGAAATATTGCTGAAGTTGGCGTAAAACATCAATCAATCAATCAATCGTCTGTTCGTCTGTCCATAGGTTGCCATAGAAATGATTTTCTGGCTCAGAATTTCACTGGTATATGTTATGGGAAAAAATTGGGGAGGTATATTATTGTGTCCATATTTGTACTGTGTCAAAACTTTATTGTGTCCACAAACACTTTAATTTGCACTTGCCATATTGATTCAGGGTTCACTTAACGGGGGCATAATTGGTTGCCATTCGGCGACAGCTCTAGTTTTTATTTTCAATTACTCAGAAATTTTCTTTAAATTCCTATCAATTTAGTGAAAATCAGTAAAAAAACAAAAATAAAATAAAAACCCTCCCACCCACCCCAGATTTTTTGTTACAGCCAGGTGGATGAGAATCTACAAATTAACTTGATAGGGCCTTACAAACCAACTATTGAACTAATGACTTTGAAATGGCAACAGAAGAAAAAGATCTATAAAGTTTTATAATGTCAATATTTACGCATAACAGACTATGTGTTCTGTGTGTGTTTCTTGTGGAAATTCATTATCCTGTTTGTAATGGTTTTGTAACCAGATTCTTGACATCATCATTTCTTTAATACATTATGAAATTTTGCTTTACAGACTGTTGAGAGAGAAAGATCTGAAAGTCTGCCATTAATTTCGAGAAATGGACCAACACAAGCTCAAGACCAGGTAAAATTATAGGCTCTGGACCTATAGGTGTTCATCAGTTTTATTACACTGAAATTGCTAAATTTGGTTGTAAGATAAGAACTAGTAAACTGTTAAGGTCATAGACAACGGACAATAACTTTTGTTCATTTTCATTATATTTAAAAGCAGTGTAATTGAAATCGCTCAGGAAATTTTCCTTTCATTTCTTATTGGAACCCCTCTTTTCAAATTGCCTGGATCCGTGCCTGTTTTCTCTACATTGGTAAATAATACATTCTATCACAAGCATTATATATCTGCTATATTGCTAGGTGCATTTCAATATCTGTGCAGGCCATTAAAAGCTGAAGTTGAGAGCAGGGGTATTTCTAATGAGCAGGGGCTCACAGATCCCTTGTTTGATATTTAGTTTAAAGCTAAGAAATTATATAGTTTGGTAAAACTAAAGGTATCATTGTGTCCAGCAAATTACCGTATTAACATATCAGTTTGTCAAACAGGATTTGAATTCACTCTTATCTCAAGTTTACTTTTTGTCAAGCGGTTCAGTATCAAAATTGCTGGGGCCTTCTGACAATACCAGTTTTGACATGCTATAGTTTGAAACAAAGTTTTGTTTATTTGAATGTAACATTATAACCAGGCAAAAAAACATCATATGTCAGAGAAAATTTTTATTGAATTGTTTGCATAAGTAAAAAAATTATGTTTATACAATGTAGTTAGTACAGGTATAAACTTTAAATTCAAGAGATAAAACTTAAATCATGCCTTGAAATATAATTAAGGTTTCAATTTCATGAATATATTAGAAGCACAGAAAATTAGAACTAATAGAAAGATGATAAAGAATTATCATAAATGATCACACTATATATATCCTAAAAAAAGTATACCCTGCCATCCTATCACTGTGAGAATGTTTAAGCAAATTAATTTTGACTTATCAGTTTACTAACAAATATTCCCTACTCCTGATGATGCAGATCACTAAAACTTTAATAATTTGACTTGCTTTTGTTATTCATTTGCCATTTATAATAAAAGATAATGAAGATTTACTAAAAATGCAGTGTTGAAAACATGTACATGTATATAGCACATTTGAATGACATTGTTATGTGTATGTCTTAGGTCCTTAGTAATGAAAATTCAACAAACAAGCAGCCAGCATTTTCTGCAGGGACTAATAAAATTCAGAAAAAGGTGTGATTCTAATGTTTCAATCAGTCATGTTGATGCCATACTTCTGAAAATATTTTTTTAACATCTATTTGATTTAAAAAAGTGCAGAGTTATTCAAGGTTCCTTGAAAATATTTATTTTCCCATCAGTGTAATTAAGTCGAGAGTTTAGTGAACTGGATATAGCAAAAAGTTCATATTTATAGCAATTATTTCGCAGAACGAGATGTTTATCTATAATAGCTTTTATTTTGTTTCTGTGATATACTTACAAATATATTTTCATGGTTTGGCATCAATCATTTGATTGATACAGTTTTGGTGTTGTCACTGTGAATTAACCTGTATGTCTCCTAAAATCAATTCTGTCCTGTTCTAGAGTAGAAAAATCCTTCTGTTATGTTTCTGATGTTGTTTTTATATTATGTTGATATACCAGTTAATATAACATTGTCTACTTTAAGGTAACATCATGATCACCACCTAAACAACACCTTACATTTACATTAATAGTACATATGAGTGTTTTCTATGTACATGTAAATACATATACAACACCAATAAAATGTTCTGAGCAAATCGGAATTTTTTTAAAGTATGTGTGCCTATCAAGATTTCATTGTCATTTGGTCTAAATCTCTGAAACTGTTCTAGGATTCACATTGAGACATATCGAGTAGCATGCTCTATAGTTCTGCACATTTAGATAGTATTTCATGCACCAGTAAACTGTAGAAGTTCTTTTTTGGTTCATATTGAATGAAATGATATATTTCTCATCTAAACTGGTATCCCTTGTATATCTTATTTCATATTTTTCTCAAGTTTCGTATGAAAGAGATACTGAAAACCTATATCCACACAGTAATGTCAAATTTTGAGTTGTATTATCTTAATGAACTAAGAGCTGTTTCAGAAATAATTGTGGAAAAAGGGGGGTGGGTCAGAAGGCACTTTTGAAAGCGACCCACCATGTATAAAATTTTAATTCCTTTGTCTAAACAAAACTCTCTTCGTTGCAAGTTTCCACTATACCCTAAAACCCATCAATTTTTTTTTAAATTGTCTTCCAACCTCTTAAGTTAAATAGGAATATTTCTTGTCGTAAAGGTAAAAATTAAACTAGTATAATATTAACTAATCATATCAATAATAAAAGTCCTTGTCTTTTTTATGTTGGAGGTGGCAATTTGAAATTTTAGATTTTCTGTCCATCTGCATATTGCATGTTTAACATTTACTAATTCACATATATATCTTCTGTAGTATGTAACTGTTGTCTTGCTTAATTTCATAGTATGAAAACTGTACATGTTCAATCATTTTTATACGACCACAAAAAAATTAAGGTAGTATTATGGTATGGCGAAGTCCTGAAATTCATGACTGTGTAGCATATTTTTATTTGGACTTTTACTGTTGCTACACTCAGTGTAGCAACAGTAAAAGTCCAAATAAAAATATGCTACACAGAGTCATGAATTTCAGGACTAGGTATGGCGCAGTTGTCGTTGTCATTGTTTGTAGACACTTCAGTTTTTATACGACCTCATAAATTTAAGATCTTATTATGGTATGGCCCAAACGGCGTCTGTGGACAGCATAACTTTGGGTTCTAGTGGACGGATAATTTTCAAATTTTGGTATGAGGTTTCTTGGCACAAGCTTTAGCCCAGGTTTTAATTACAGGTTTCTGGCCCTGCCCATTTCAGAAAAGGGGTAAAATTGGGTATTTTCGTGTCTGTGGACAGTATAACTTTGTTTCTAGTGGACAGATCATTCTGAAATTTTAGTATGATGTTTGTTGGCACATGCCTAAGCCCTGGTTATAATTTCATGTTGCTGGCCCCACCCGTTTTAGAAAAAGTGGCCAAAAAGTGTTAAATCGGGTGTATTCACATATTTGACTGCAGAGTCTTTATTTTTTACCAGATTTTGATGGGGTTTCTTTTACTGTGCTCCTTAGCAAATTTCCAATCTGCAATATATGTCACAGATTTCAAGTGGCATGTACCATTCATGAGATAAATGGGGCCCAAAATAGGCGAATTTCAAAAATTTTTTTTTCCATATTTAGTCTGATTTTGATGCAATTTTTAGTTCGCCTCAACGAAGTTGAGGGGGACTATTGGAGTACCCCCGGCGTCCGCGTCTACGTCTACGTCCGCGTCCGCATTTCTGCATATATCTCTGCAACTATGCATGGTAGGATCATCAAACTTTGTATGCAGGTGCATCTTGGGCTATCTCACAGCCTCCAAGAAAATTGGGTCTCTCTGACCTATATTTTCCGCTTGAACGACTTACATTCAAGTTTTTTTCGGACGGGTTCAGATCTCAGTCACTATAGATGGTAGGATCATGTAACCTTGCATATGCATGCACCTCTGATGGTAGGTCAGCATCCAGGCAAAATTAGGTCACTTTGACCTATATTTTCTGCTTGAATGACTCACATTCAAGTTTACGACCAAGTTCAGATCTCAGTCACTATACATGGTAGGATCATGTAACCTTGCATATGCATGCATCTCTGATGGGAGGTCAGCATATTGGCAAAATTAGGTCACTTTGACCTATATTTTCCACTTGAACGACTTACATTCAAGTTTACGTCTGAGTTCAGATCTCAGTCACTATACATGGTAGGATCATGTAACCTTGCATATGTATTCATCTCTGATGGTGGGTCAGCATCCAGGCAAAATTAGGTCACTTTGACCTATATTTTCCACTTGAACGACTTACATTCAAGTTTACGTCCGAGTTCAGATCTCAGTCACTATACATGGTAGGATCATGTAACCTTGCATATGCATGCAACTCTGATGGTGAATCAGCATCCAGGCAAAATGAGAACACTTTGACCTATATTTTACGCTTGATTGATTTACATTCAAGTTTTCTGACTAGTTCAGATCTCAGTCACTACACATGGTAGGATCATGTAACCTGGCATATGCATATAACTGATGGTAGATCAGCATCCAGACAAAATTAGGTCACTTTGACCTATATTTTCCGCTTGATTGATTTACATCTAAGTTTTTGGACAATTTCATATCTCAGTCACTTTACATGGTAGGATCATGTAACCTTGCATAGGCATGCATCCCTGATGGTACATCAGCATCCAGGCAAAAGTAGGTCACTTTGACTTATGTTTTACGCATGAGTGATTTATGTCCAAGTTTTCAGGCAAGTTCAGATCTCAGTCACTATACATGGTAGGATCATGTAACCTTGCTTAGGCATGCAAATGTGATGTCAACATCCAGTCAAGATTTTGTTACTGTGACAAAGTGCCATAACGAGGCGAACTCTGTAATCGTTGATTACCTATGTTTTGCAATGGATTCCTTATGAAAAATTAATATGGCGCTGCACCATCAGATTTTTGAAAACTTGTTTCCTTTCTGAACTATTAGGGGCCAACGGGCCAAAATTGCAAACATGCAGATAACCAAAAATAATTATTTTTCATCGGATTTAGATGGGATTTTTATACCCTCTTATCCGCTACTCCTAATGAACCATTGCATAGATTTTCATGAAACTTTAACACAGTCTTTGTGACAGATTGAAGATGTGCACCTCCTATTTCAAAATTTGATTTGATTGATTTTTGGGGTTTCCCATAGCAAAACATAGACTTAGCCATGGGTACCTGAGGGTACCCATCTCATACGCTACTCCTCCTGAACCATTGCATAGATTTTCATGAAACTTTAATGCAGTCTTTGTGACAGATTGAAGATGTGCACCTCCTATTTCAGAATTTGACTTGATTGATTTTTGGCATTTCTCATAGCAAAACATGGACTTGGCCATTACATTACCAGTGGGTACCTTAGGGTACCCATCTCTTATCCACTACTCCTCCTGAACCATTGTATATATTTTCATGAAACTTTAACATAGTCTTTATGACATAATGTAGATGTGCACCTCCTATTTCAGAATTTGATTTGATTGATTTTTGGGGTTCCCATAGCAAAACATGGACCTAGCCATTACATTACCAGTGGATGTCTGAGGGTACCCATCTCTTATCTGCTCTTCCTCCTGAACCATTGCATAGATTTTAATTAAACTTTAACACTGCCTTTGTTACAGAATTTAGATGTGCACCTCCTATTTAAGAATTTGATTTGATTGATTTTTGAGGTTTCCCATAGCAAATCATTAACTTAGCTATTACATTACCAGTGGGTACCCATCTCTTATCCGCTACTCCTCCTGAACCATTGCACAGATTTTTATGAAACTTTAACACAGTCTTTGTGACAGAGTGTAAGTATGCACCTCCTATTTCAGATATGATTTAATTGGTTTTCATAACAAAACATGGACTTAGCCATTACAATACAATACAAGGGGGTACCCATCTCTTATCCGTTACTCCTTTTGAACCACTTAATACATGTAGATTTTCATGAAAATTTAACAAGATCTTTGTGACATTATGTAGATGTACACCTTCTATTTTAGAATTTGATTTGATTGATTATCAAATGGGGGAGCGGGGGGTATATATCAGTGAGCTTTGCTCACAGTTTTTATACGACCGCAAAAATTTTGTGGTCGTATTATGTTATGGCGCAGTCGTCGGCGTCGGGGTTTGCGTCGGCGTCTGTGGCCAGCATAACTTTGTTTCTAGTGGACGGATCATCTTCAAATTTCAGTATGTGGTTTCCTGGCATAATGGCTATCCCGGGTTTTAATTTTGGGTTTATGGCCCCACCCATTTCAGAAAAAGGGGCCAAAAAGGGGTAAAATTGGGTATTTTTGTGTCTGTGGACAGCATAACTTTGGTTCCAGTGAACAGATCATTTTCAAATTT
>MJUU01063886.1:131060-143660 GCA_002080025.1 Modiolus philippinarum | reverse complement strand
GAAAGGGGCCAAAATTGTAAAGTTACAGATAACCTAGAATTTTTATTTTTCATCGAATTTCAATGGGATTTTATTCTTTGATTCCTCTTTATGTAAGCTTTCAGTTATATGTCAGCGGATTTGGCGTAGCTCTTACCGTTTCTGAGCTATGAGGGGCTGAAGGGGGCCAGAATTGTAAAGTTACAGATAACCTAAAAAATTTATTTTTCGTCGGATTTCGATGGGATTTTTTTCTTTGGATTCTACTTGATGTAAGCTTTCAGTAGTATTTCAACGGATTTGACGTAGCTCTTGCCGTTCCCGAGCTATGAGGGGCCGAAGGGGGCCAAAATCGTAAATTTACAGATTACCTTAAATTTTTTTTTTTAAATTTATTTTTCATCGCATTTCGATGGGATTTTTTTCTTTTGATTCCTCTTGATATAAGCTTTCAGCATCATGTCAATGGATTGGGCGTAGCTCTTACCGTTTTTGAGCTATAGAGGGTCAAAGAGGAATCATAAGGAGTCATAAGAGCTAATTTTTATTTTCCCTAGTTTGTGTCCAGCTAATTACTTGGTCAATCTCCTTATTGCGTCCATCTAATTATTGTGTCAAGCTCTTTCCTATGTCCATACTCACTTTAAATTACACTTTTTCAAATTTCAGTGGACGACATGCTGCGGTCGTATCATGCTGCGCTCGGCGTAGCCCTTTATTATGAATTATATTGCATATAGGGTACATCAATTGTCTACAGTTTATTAGATAGGAAGTTTTTTATTTTGCAGGTTGATTGTGCACATATCAGAGATGTGCATGCTACTTGGATCTTGATTTTTGATATTTTTTCTGAAAACTACACATTGTTGAACTTTGTCATTTTTAAGCATTATATTGCATATAGGGTATATTATTTGTCCGGATAACTCCTACAGTTTATAAGATAGGAATTTTACAGGGTACTCCATTTGCCCAGATAAATCCTCCTACAGTTTTTAAGATATTTTACAAGATGATTGCGCATCTGTAAGAAATGTGGAAACTTCTTGGATTTCAATTTTTGATAATTTTTAGATAATGCAGGATTATCGGATATGTGGGGGTGTGGGGTATGTGAGCTTGCTCACTAAGGTTCTTTAATATTTTTGTTTAAGTTCTTGTGATAGTTCATTTTCTCCTGGTATTAGCAGTAGGTCATGTTGATGGTATTTGGAAGTATAAGACAGTCTGCCATATGGACTTTATCCTGACCTTGATTTCATGGTCTAGTGATCATGTTCAGTTATTCATCTTGGTAACTGTAAGGGATAGGTCAGTGATTCCTTGTAATCAGGTTGGTTTTGGTAGTACATGACAGTCTGTCCTTGACCATACCTGTCGACCTCTGAAATGGTAATTGAAGGACATGAAGCTCATTTGAAAGCAAAAAACAAGGTCATATCATGTTAGGGTTTATGTGATTAGATATGTTACTCGTCAACATAGGTTGTTGGTAAATAAAATTGGTAAATAAGTTCACATTTAATAGAACATGATTTTCTGTGATGAGGCCTTTGACCTTGACCCCAACTGACCTTTTGAAGTTGGTTTTTCGTGAATTGATTAGTGTCTTACGTATTTAAGGGGGTTCTTGAGGACAGACTAGAGTAGATAAGCGAAACAGTATATTAGGGTCTACACTTGTTTAAATTGTCACTTAAGATATTGACTTGATATTTGGTGTGGATAAAAGGTTAACTAATGAGTAACTGATTGAATTTGACTTTTGACCTGACCTTTGATATTTTTAGGAGTTAATGCCCTTGAGTCCTTGTAGAGAATTTTATGGAATCACAGTTTTCCTGACTTTATCAGGGATATACCTTCATGTCTGAATCTATATGGCCACTTTGGTCCTTGAGAGATGGTATAGCTAGTACATGTAGCCCAGCTGTATATTGTACTAGCCCAATACTACCTTTTTAACAATAAATGTGAAAAATTTTGGTAGTCAGCTTTGCTACTTGTTCAAAATTTTTAGTAGCTCATGCAGGCAGAATTAAAGGTGATGTGGATTACTGAGTTCCCAGGGTAGGTTCATCCCTGCTTTATTGAAGACTACTTGACAAATTAACTTCAGTTTTTTTATGCCCCCGCCGCTAGGTTGTCAGGGGCATTAAGGTTAACCCTGATCGGTACGTCCGTCTGTCCGATAACTTGAGTATACTACATTGGATCAAAACCAAACTTTGTCACATGCTTACCATCACCGAAGACAGAACCCTATTGATTTCCGCGTTGGTACCCTCAAGGTCAAGGTCACAGTTGCTAAAAATAGACTAAAATTTCAATAAAATTTAGGTTTCCGGATGATAACTTGAGTATACTAAATAGGATCAAAACCAAACTTGGTCACATGCTTACTTATCACCTATGACAGAACCCTATCGATTTTTGGGTTGGTACCCTCAAGGTCAAGGTCACAGTTGCTAAAAATAGACTAAAATTTCAATAAAATTTTGGTTTCCAGATGATAACTTGAGTATACTACATTGGATCAAAACCAAACTTTGTCACATGCTTACTATCACCGAAGACAGAACCCTATTGATTTCCGCGTTGGTACCCTCAAGGTCAAGGTCACAGTTGCTAAAAATAGACTAAAATTTCAATAAAATTTTAGTTTCCGGATGATAACTTGAGTATACTACATAGGATCAAAACCAAACTTGGTCACATGCTTACTTATCACCTATGACAGAACCCTATTGATTTCTGGGTTGGTACCCTCAAGGTCAAGGTCACACTTTCTAAAAATAGACTAAAATTTCAATAAAATCTTGGTTTCCCGATGATAACTTGAGTATACTACATAGGATCAAAACCAAACTTGGTCATATGCTTGCTTATTAACCAAGACAGAACCCTATCGATTTCAGGGTTGGTACCCCCAAGGTCAAGGTCACAGTTGCTAAAAATAGACTAAAATTTCAACAAAATTTTGGTTTCCGGATGATAACTTGAGTATGCCACATCGGATCAGAACCAAACTTGGTCACATGCTTGCTTATCACCCAATACAGAAGCTTATGCATTTCCGGGATGGTACCACCAAGGTCAAGGTCACAGTTGCTAAAAATAGACTAAAATTTCAATAAAATTTTGGTTTCCGGATGATAACTAGCCTTTTCAACACCGTAGACCGCTTTAGCGGTCTGACAAGTTTACTACCATTCAACATCACAGACCGCTTTTCCGGTCTGAGAATGTTTACAAACATTCATTGACTTGTCAATGACCTAGGAAGTGTTGTTTGCGCATATGTCGGCGCATTGAATCTTGGGAAGATTCTACTTTCACTTTCCAACCTTTTTGGAGGGAATCGAGGCCAAAACGATCAAATTACAAGCAATTAAAGACAATGGAAAATTTTTCGAGGGAATGGCAATAAGTCAAAGGAGTCAGAGCTTTCTGGGGATTAAAATTTTGACGTTTTTTGTCAACTAAACGCTGTTTATGCACGGGGAAATAAACAGAATGACTCGTTTTGTCAATTTTGCGATGTGGTCAGTCAAAATTGATGACCAATCGGACTTTGATTGTTTTTGATCCAAGGACGCGTATGAAGGGTCTAAATACCATGAATTACAGCTGAAAATGAGCGGAATATTGTCAAATTTAATGAGAGAATACGGCCAAGAAGGGCAGGAGGCTTCTGACTCCTTCCAGTCGTTTTTTCCCTGACAAAACGTTCATCAATATCGAACTTGAAAACCGAGACCGGCGATAGAAAAAAAAGGGGGGATGACACAGACATCCACAAAGGCGTATGGATAAAGGTTTCTGTGGCATTATTTTTAACATGGATTTGTTTGGATTAAATAAATCTTTCACTTGATGGTTAGATTTAATTTTTTTGAAAATTATTTACTGCATGTTTTTGACCATAAAAATCAAACTTACCTGGATTTTACCTGTAATTTTATCTTTATTGCAAAATATTTTCTTAAAACAATAATTTTTTATTTTTGTTTTTTATATCATCTTTTAGTTTATTTTATCCCCTTTAATTTGATATATAATTCATAGTGATACATAATGTATTTATATTTTTAATTAATTATTTTTCTTAATGAGGTAAAATCTGCTGCTGTTCACGAAAGTTACTGTGGTGTATTGGGGTTATCTAGTGAAATTTTACTTGGTGTTGAAAGAGCTAGAGTATCCTGCATCTGATCAAAACCAAACTTGATCACTTGCCTACTTATTACAAGACATAATCCCATAGATTTTAGGGTTGATACCCCCAAGGTCAAGGTCACAGTTGCTAAAAATAGATTAGTATTACATATAAGACTGTTTCTCAGATTATTTGTTGGAACTACACATTATATCAAAACCAAACCAGTTCCAGTGGCTATTTATCACAGGAGAAAGATCTTTTTCTATAATTATTTGATATATATATATTGTACGTAGTTATGCCTTTAATAATTTAAGGGTTTCAATTGCAAGGAGGCGGGGGCATCCATGTCCCATGCACACATTCTTTCATTTTTGTGTGTATACCTTGAAAAGCTCCAAGTCAAATTTGAGGTTGCCATAGTGTCTCAATTTTTATAGGAAATTGATAGAATTGGAAAGTTTTTCAATTATTGTAAGTGTTTTTAAGATTTGGCAAGTAAGGATTTCACCTGTAATTGAAGTGCTTTGTTTTTCCTTGGTATAGTAAGATGTCTATTATTGAGTGCAGGAAGGTCAACATAATGGGAACACACTTATCACTTTGTTATCCTATTGTTATAAAAAGTAGGATTTTATAGTTATAGATGACACTATTTTCTATGACAACAGGTAGTTTGTCATGTTTGGTTTTGATAAATTTTTGTAAGTATTGCCCTAATAAAATGTAGTTGAAAATGAACAGAAAAATTAAGTGGGTAATAATGACACTAGTTTTGAATTGCATAAAAGTCATGCATTTTGACTACTATAGAAATTGTGAAAAAAGACATGGCTGAAATATAAAAAAATGATTTGAAGTGGATAACTTTGGAGTGAAAACATTCTGCTCCACTTTTCTCAAAATTTTGACGTAAAGCGATAACTATTGAAATTTAAGGTCAGTATTTATTTTGAAATGTTTGATTATTATCAATGTTGATGACAAAATGGCAATCTACAGAATTCAAATTTACTGCAATTTTGTTTTAAGTTGTTTACTTTTATCATCAATGCCAAAATGTACGCCTTTTGTGTGCTGCAGTCATGACAATGGGCTTTGCATTGTTGTTTATTTGCCTATTATACCTTCAGTCTGCAGTTTATTATCTCCTATCCCAACAAAGTTATGATATTTAGTAAGTGGATGCATCTGATAGTCATCATATTTCTGATAGAAATTAGGTCACTTTGACCTACATCAAAATTAATGAATGAGAAACTCCGATTAAAGTTTTAGTTAAAACTCCAGATCTTACTGGATAATTTATTAAGGTACAGGGATGCATTTGAGAAAGTCAATGAGGTTACCGATGAAAACTATGTCACTTTGACCTACATTTCATGCATGAGTAACTTGGGTTAAAGTTTGCGTTAAAAGTTCAGATCTGAGATACTAGAGCAAGTAGAGAAATAATATTTAGTAAGTGGATGTGTCCAACATAGTTGTGAGGTTCCTGATAGAAATTGGGTCACTATGACCTACATTTAATGCAGGAGTAACTTGGGTAAAAGTTGTTTTACAATACCAATCTGCATCTTCAGGGATAGTTTCAGCTGCTGAATAGTCTGATTTATTTGAACAAAAAACAAATTAGAGAGTTTACTAGCTGCCATGTCTGACTGCTTCTTGTTATAATCTGTTAATTTTCTTAAATTTTAGTATAACACATATTTATTTATTTTTCAGAATGGAACATTAGTATGTGCTGCTATCAATTTTTAAAAGTTGCCCAGCTATAAAATTATAAAGATGTGATTTGTATTTGGTAGGTATCTGATTTAATGGAAATATTATATGTTATTTGGGAATGTTCACAGGGGATACTGGTTCATATTTCCAGTCGGTGTTTTATATCCCCTGAGACGTGGGGGGAAGGGGATATAGGGCACAGACAGTGAATATTAACCCTTCTCTAATTTCTTGCAAATTTCCTGACGAAAGTCGCGAAAAGCGAGAGACATATGTGTACAAAGTATGGCAGCGACGGCGACGTAAACTTTCATGTTAAGTTTTTGTGATTAGGTCATTTCCTCAGTAACTATAAGTGGTAGGTCAATGATATTTGGTATATTGGTCGGTCTTGAGTAGTATATGACAGTCTGCTATATGGCTTTTGTCTGTGACCTTAATTTCACGGTCCAATGAACATGTTAAGTTTTTGTGCTTAGTTTAGTTTAGTTTCTGAGTAACTATAAGTGGTAGATCAATAATATGTGGTATGTAGGTTGGTCTTAGGTAGTACATGACAGTCTGTCATATGACTTTTGTCCTTGACCTCAATATTACATTCTAGTGAGCATGTTAAGTTTTTGTGATTAGGTCATTTTCTCAGTAACTATTAGTGGTAGGTCAATGATATTTGGTATATAGATTGGTCTTGAGAAGTACATGACAGTCTGCTATATGGCTTTTGTCTGTGACCTCAATTTCACGGTTCAGTGAACATTTTAAGTTTTTGTGCTTAGTTTTGTTTCTCAGTAACTATAAGTGGTATGTCAATGATATATGGTATGTAGGTTGGTCTTAGGTAGTACATGACAGTCTGTCATATGATTTTTGTTTTTGACCTCAATTTCATGGTCTAGTGAGCATGTGAAGTTTTTCTGATTAGGTCATTTCTCAGTAACTATAAGTGGTAGGTCAATGATATTTGATATATTGGATGGTCTTTGGTAGTATATGACAGTCTGCTCTATGGCTTTTGTCTGTGACCTCAATTTCACGGTCCAATGAATATGTTAAGTTTTTGGTTCTTAGTTTAGTTTCTCAGTAACTATAAATGGTAGGTCAAATGATATATGGTATGTAGGTTGGTCTTAGGTAGTACATGACAGTCTGTCAAATTGCTTTTGTCCTTGACCTTAATTTCACAGTCTAGTGAGCATGTTAAGTTTTTTGGATTATTTCATTTTCTCAGTAAATATTAGTGGTAGGTCAATGATATTTGGTATTATAGGTTGGTCTTGGGTAGAACATGACAGTCTGCTATATGTCTTTTGTCTGTGACCTCAATTTCACGGTCAAGTGATCATGTTCAGTTTCCCCGTATTTATCAAAGGTAAGGTCAATAATATTTGGTATTCAGAGTTGTCTTAGAGGAACATGACATCCTGCTATTAGGCTTTAGCCCTTGACCTCATTGTCACGGTCGAGTGAACATGTTTGGTTTTTCAGTATCTATCAGTGGTAGGTCACTGATATTTGGCATTTTGGTTTTGGGTGATACATGACAGTCTGCTATATTGCTTTTGTCAGTTACCCTAATTTCACAGTCTAGTAAACATGTGAAGTTTTCTTATTTAGTCAGTTAGAGTTTTCACATCAATTTTGCGTCCAAGTAGGGACGGGCGAGACATCAGTTTGGGTCCACACTTGTTGCATTTTTTATTACTAAGATTTCTCAATTTATTGTCCCCTTGCCCAATGGAGTTTGGGAGGGGTACAGGATCTTGCCCGTCCGTCTGTTCTTAACAACTCAGATTTAAGTTTGTGTTAAGGTTCATATGTGAGAAACTACATGTGGCACTGCCACATCAATCATCTTTGGTCAATGGATGCATCTTGGAGAGTGATACAGCTTTAGATGATAATTGGGCCACTCTGACCTACATTTTATGCTTCAGCGACTCTGGTTGAATTTTGAATCAAGGTTAATATCTGAGAAATTTCATGTGGCACATCAATCATCTTTGGTCAGTGAATGCATCTTGGAGAGTGATGATGCTTCAAATGATAATTGGGTCACCCTGACCTACATTTTATGCTTCAAGACTCTCGTTAAAGTTTGTGTTAAGGTTCATATCTGAGAAACTACATGTAAGTCATCAAACATCTTTGGTCAGTGGATGCGTCTTGGGGAGTAATGCTGCTTTCAGATGATAATTGGGTCACTGTGACCTACAATTTATGGTTCAATGACTCTGGTTAAAGATTGCATTAAGGTTCATATCTGAGAAACAACATGTGGCAAATTAGTCATCTTTGGTCAGTTGATACATCTTGGAGAGTAATGCTGCTAAAGATGATAATTGGGTCACTCTGACCTTACATTTTATGGTTCATTGACTCCAGTTAAAGTCATATCTGAGAAACTTCATGTGGCACATCAATCTTCTTTGGTCAGTGGAAGTGTCTTTGAGAGTCTTGCAGCTTCAGATGATAATTAGGTCACTTTGGAGCAAATGCACATGAGACAAAGTCTCTACAAATACATTTTAAAAACAAGCAAAGGAACAACGCTTTTATTGTTGTTCTTCATCTTGAAGTCATCATGAGGCCTTCAACAATGAGCTTTGTTCATACCTCATAGTAAGTTCAAGACGACCCTAGCACCTGTTCGAGTGGAATTGTTTGCTAATTGTCAAACAACACTATATCCATGAAGTACATATTGCCTTTACAATATAATCCATATTGTAGTGCTTGTCTCAATGTTAAGGCCATTCTATTCATTTCTCAGATTTATCCTCAAGACTGATAGAGTAATCTAATTTTTCTGAGACGATATTAATATGATTGATAATCTATGTCATTAATATTTGACTATTTTGAAACTATCATTTATGGAATCGCCGATGCTAGACAGATTGAAATAAGAAACTGTGATATTTGTCTTTTTTCTCTAGTATATATTTTCCTAGACAGCATTTGAATGCATATTACCTCCACTGTGAAATAGAAACATGCAATACAACCTTCTCATAGGTTTTAACTCTCTTCAGGCGCGGATCCAGACAATTTGAAAAGGGGGTTTCTGAATAGAATTGGAAGGAGCGGAGCCAGATGCAAAAATTTTTGGGGGTATATCTTAGTAAAACATCAGGATATTCATTAAAAAAATACTTGATTGTCCAAAAAAAAGGGGGGGTTCAAAACCCAGATTTTCTAGGTTTTAATACCCTGCCACATGTAGTGGCGAGGTATTATGTGATACCCTCAGTCATGTGTCCGTCCTCCTGCCTGTCGGTCCCCTGAAGGTTTCCGACTGATAACTTGTGAACAAAATAACATAAGGTCTTCAAACATGGTACATGTATATAACTTGTTTACCACAAAACTCCGGCCAAGTTCAATTTCGGGTTCAGAGGTCCAAGGGATTCTGGAGTTATGACCTTTGAAACTTAGAAATTTTGTGAATTTTAGGGTTTCTGACAGATTACTTGTGAATGAAATAATATTTTGCCTTCAAACTTGTTATGTAACTTGTTTACCACAAAACTCAGACCAAGTTCAATTTTTGGTTCAGAGGTCTAAGGGGTTCTGGAGTTATGCCCCTTTGAAACTTTCAAATTTTAGGGTTTCTGACTGTTAACTTGAATGACTGTCTTCTAATTTGGTGGTTTCCCATGCATAAAACACAGGCCAAGTATAATTTTGGCTTCAGAAGTACACAGGGATCTGGAGTTATGCCTCTTTAAACTTTGAAATTTTTTGAAACGTGGCGGACTATTATGTAATGCACCATTACTCTTTTATACGACCGCAAAAATTTTGCTGTTGTATAATGGTATGGCGTTGGCATCTGTGGACAGATCATTATCAAATTTTACTATGATGTTTCTTGGCACACATTTAATTTTCCGTTTTTGGCCCAGCCCATTTTACAAAAAGGGGTAAAATTGGGTGTTTTCACATATTTGTCTCTAGAATCTTTATTATTAATCGGATTTTGATGGGGTTTCTTTCAGTGTGCTCATGAGGAAATTTCCTCTCAGAAGTATGGCAAAAGATTTCTTGTAGCATGTACCGTTCCCAAGAAATGGGGACCAAAAAGAGCGAATCCAAAAAAAATTGTATGCCTTGGATCTAAAATATATCTAGGCATATTGATTTTGCCCTGTCTGTCTGTCTGTCTGTATGTTTTCCCAATCTAGCACTGCCATTATTAGTTAAATATAAATTTAACCAAGGTCAATGTTTATACCCCCCGCAAACAAAGTTTCGGGGGGTATATAGGAATCACTCTGTCCGTCCGTCTGTCCGTCCATGTACCTTGTCAGTGCATGTTCTCTTTAATGGCTGCTTGGATTTTGATGAAATGTTACACAGTTGTAGTACACCATCTGAAGATGTGCATGAAATAATATGGTGGCTGCCCGAAATTTGAAAGGGGAGATAATTCGTCTGAATATTTTCTAGATAAAGAGGGGAGGCAAACCTTGTCAGTGCATGTTCTCCTAAACAGCTGCTTGAATTTTGATGAAATGTTACACAGTTGTAGTACACCACCTGAAGATGTGCATGAAGTTATATGGTTGCTGCCTGAAATTTTAAAGGGGAGATAATTTGCCTTTGAATATTTTCTGTGTAAAGGGGAGGGGTGATCCTTGTCAGCGCATGTTCTCCTAAACCACTGCTTGGATTTTGATAACTGTTGCACAGTTTTAGTACACAAGCTGAAAATGTGCTTGAAGTAATATGGTTGCTGTCTGAAATTTTGAAGAGGAGATAATTCCTAAAAGGTGGGAGGTATATCATTTTGTCCATACTTGTATTGTGTCCACATTTGTACTGTGTCCACAACTGTATTGGGTCCACACACACTTAAGTTTACACATGCCATATTGATTCAGGGTTCAGTTAGCGGGGGGTATACCTGGCTGCCATTTTGCGACAGCTCTAGTTGAAATTGGCCTTTTGAAATCGGCCCTTTTATAATCAGTGATGAAAGTTTTCCACGGATCCGCGAATTTCCGCTTTTTTGCTTTCAAGCTGCTCCATTATATTTCTTTTTTTTTTACTATATACCTACTTCCAGAGTAGTGGATTTCAGCTTTTTTCTATCAATCACAATTTCATCTCTGTATAATGAAACAATGTTTGGAATACTCTCTAAAACGGTGTTATTTAATTAATTGGTTGCAGATATAAAGAAATGAATAGAATACCTCAGATAATGCATTTTTTCATTTCCCAAATACAGAAAATTTTCCCACTTTTGAAGGGACCCGGACCCATTCCCAAAAAGGTGAGAAAAAACACTGCTCATAAATTACAATTGCTGGAGGCTTGATATTCGATATGTGAATAGATGTAATGAAGATTTGTACAAATCCATAAAAAATTCAGTCAGGTTTATGGTCAAGGTCACTGAGTGCAAATTTGAAAACTTTTAGCATTGCCTATATCTTTCCATCCAGATGTGATAGGATTTTCATATTGAGCATGATTATTGGTTATATGAAGCTGAACAGTATTATTCAAATTTCACTAAGGTCAGGTCAAATTCACAAGGTCAAGGTCACAGAGGTCAAAAGGTCAAAATCTAGATTTTGTTGTAGCTCATTAATTATAATTGCTAGAGGATTCATATTCTTTACGTGAATTGATTTGATAGAGCTTAGCACATATCCACCCAAAAAAACTTGGTCAGGTCGAAGGTCAAGGTCACTGAGTGAAAATTTGAAAACTAACATTGCCTATATCTTTTCAATTAGATGTGATAGGACTTTCATATTTGGCCTGTATATTGATCATATAAAGCTTAACAACATTATGCAAATTTCATTGAGGTCAAGGTCACAGAGGTCAAAAGGTCAAAATCCTGATTTTGCATTTAGTTTGTTAATTACAATTGCAAGAGGCTTATATGTGAATATTTCTAATGGAGCTTAGCACAATTGTCTACTTAACCTTAATTTCTAGCATTTGCAATATTAGCAAGTTAACCGTTATTTCTAGTGATTGCAGTATTAGCAAGTTTGTATTGTAGACATAGTTGCTACCGGGGGCATAGTGTTTCACAAACACATTTTGTTTTTATACGCCCGTCTAATGACGGACGTATTATGGTATACCGATGTCTGATTGTCCGTCCGTCCGTTTCATATGTCGCGCTCTAACTTGACAACCCTTTGGCCAATTCACTTCAAACTTTGTAGAGGTATTGGATATGATATCCTCACGACCTGTATACTTTTTCGTGAAATTTTCATTTTTTTTGCAAGAGTTATGGGACTTTATTCGTCAATTTTAAGGCAATTTTTTACATGTCGCGCTGTAACTTGTCAACCCTTTGGCCAATTCACTTCAAACTTTGTAGAGGTATTGGATATGATGGCCTCACGATCTGTATACTTTTTTGTGAAATTTCCATTTTTCTTGCAAGAGTTATGGGACTTTATTCGTCAATTTTAAGGCAATTTTTTACATGTCGTGCTCTAACTTGACAACCCTTTGGCCAATTCACTTCAAACTTTGTAGAGGTATTGGATATGATGGCCTAACGATCTGTATACTTTTTCTTGAAATTTCCATTTTTCTTGCAAGAGTTATGGGAGTTAATTCGTCAATTTAAAGGCAATTTTTTACATGTCGTGCTCTAACTTGACAACCCTTTGGCCAATTCACTTCAAACTTTGTAGAGGTATTGGATATGATGGCCTCACGATCTGTATACTTTTTCGTGAAATTTC
>MJUU01063886.1:116910-131021 GCA_002080025.1 Modiolus philippinarum | reverse complement strand
TTTTAAGGCAATTTTTTACATGTCACGCTCTAACTTGACAACCCTTTGGCCAATTCACTTCAAACTTTGTAGAGGTATTGGATATGATGGCCTCATCACGATCTGTATATTTTTTCGTGAAATTTCGATTTTTCTTGCAAGAGTTATGGGACTTTATTCGTCAATTTTAAGGCAATTTTTTACATGTCGCGCTCTAACTTGACAACCCTTTGGCCAATTCACTTCAAACTTTGTAGAGGTATTGGATGTAATGACCTCATGATCTGTATACTTTTTCGTGAAATTTCGAATTTTCTTGCAAGCGTTATGGGACTTTGTTTACAATTTTACATGGTGCGCTCTAACTGATAAGTACTTTGATTCTCTCACTTTAAACTTTGCAGATTAATTTCTTAAAGAGAAATAACGCTTAATTAGGCAGTTACAGGTGCTTCTGAATTGAGAACCCCTTACCTAAAACACTTAAAGTTTTGAAGGGTGACAACGGGCGTATCATGCGACTTGGCGCAGCTGTTATTAATTTTTTGTCTGATTTTGATGCAGTTTTTTCAATTGATTCCTTATGAAAAATTAGCACAGCGCTCTACTATTAGATTTCCTTACCTAGCTATGAGGGGCTGAATGGGGCCAAAATTGCTAATTTGCAGATTAGGCCACACCAATTTGATTAATTGTGCGACGGAATCGCCGCTCCTATATTCGCCGATTGCATTTTTTTTTTTTTTTTTTTTGAATCGGGCAAAATCAAATTTCCGGATTTTGTTTGTGTCCATCACCGACAATTATCGGTATTTAGTACAAAATGTATCATTTCCGGTATCACTTGCCGTTCCATATCGTTTCAATCGCTACAAATAGGGAACAATACTGAAAACTCTCATCTAACGTACGCAGAACAAACATATTTTCGTTGTCTGTTTATGAACATGAAGGCATCGGATGTTTAGCCTTTTTGTTTCACATGTCGACCATCTTCTCGATGTCTGACGATGACTGATTGTCTGCAAAGGTGTATGTAAAATTTAAATAAAAAAGTAGTCATGATTTCAGTCATGGATCTTTCAAAACACATTGAACGTTTATATTTTATCAACATTCTAAAGGGACATGAAGGCATCAGTCGGCATGCACCAATCCATAGCAATCAAACATCCAGTGCCTCGGTTAGCTATGGAAGGGTATATTTTTGATTTCCAGTGGCGAAAACATTGTAATTAAAAATTCTGCTTATACAATTCACTGGAGACGAAATACCACCGGGTTGACTTAACAGCATAAGCTGGGAAGAGGCTATTTTTAATTTTATGAAAGAAAAAAAAAGCAATCTACACAAAGTCACACAAACCAAAATTTTGCAGGTATTAATATTGGGTAATAAGATCTTGTACCACCCTGATATATATATATATACAGATAGCATATGACAAAATACTGAAGTAACTGAATTTAAATTCTGCATATGAGCATTTCGACAACAGATGTCTCCTTATATTTGCTATGTTTGTAATCATTTCAATTTACTAATTCTTAAACTAAAACATTAAATGTCAGCAATAATCCCAAAATACCTATAACGAATGTGTGTAACTGATTTAAGCAGTGTCATTTAGCTGAATCTGTGATCATAAGACTGGAAATTGCAGCCTTTGCTATCATTGGGTCTCTTTAATTAAAAAAAAAAATTTCATTAGATGAGCACATATAAAAATTTTCAGAAAATGACAAAATTAAAATTTCGCTCGCCACCCCACAATTTTTGGTGAACAAATCCGTAGAACAAGGATTTTTTTTATGGTGTAGCCTTACTTAAAATTTTTATTTTTCTTCGGATTTCGATGGTATTATTTCCTTTGGATTCTATTTGATATAAGCTTTCGGTATTATTTTAACGGATTTGGCTTAGCTCTTACCGTTTCCTAGCTATAAGGGGTCAAAGGGGCCAAAACTGCAAATTTGCAGATTACCTTATTTTTTATATTTTTTATCGGATTTCGATGGGAATTTTTTCTGTGGATTCCTCTTGATATAAGCTTTCGGTAGTATGACAATGTAATTTGAGTAGCTCCTACTGTTTCCTAGCTATAAGGGTTCAAAGGGACCAAAACTGCAAATTTGCAGATTACCTGAAATTTTTTTTTTTCAACGGATTTCAATGGGATTTTTTTCTTTGGGTTCCTCTTGATATTAGCTTTCGGTAGTATGTCAATTTGTTTGGGGTTTCTCTTACCATTCCGAGCTATTAGGGTTCAAAGGGGCCAAAACTACAAATTTGCAGATTACCTAAAATTTTATTTTTCATCAGTTTTTGATGGGATTTTTTCCTTTGGATTCCTCTTGATATAAGCTGTCAGTAGAATCTCAATGGATTTGGTGGAGCTCTTACCGTTTCGAGCTATAAGGGGTCATAGAGGAACCATAATGAGTCATAAGGGCTATCTTTTCATTTTCCCTAGTTTGCGTCCAGCTAATACTTGGTCAATTTCCTTATTGTGTCCATGTAATTTATTTGTCAAGCTCTTTATTATGTTCATACTCACTTTACACTTGTTCATGTGTAGTTGTATCATGCCTTTATTTTATTTGTCAAAATTTCAAGAAAAATGGAAACAGAACACAATTGGAATGACTACAGTGAAATACGGCAATGTTAAAACACTTTGCAAAATATGCAGCGCAAATATAAATAATTTGATATGCCTGACATTGAAGGGATGTAGATGAAAAGTTTCCAGAATGGCAAATTCCGAAAATCAAGACTATCTCCTGCATTGGCTCCAGATGCATGTATTGTAAATAAAATCTGCTGTCATACCTAAAGTTGATCAGTTTTAACTTTCTCCTCCTCATACTGTAACTTTCTATTGAATATAATGAAAATTTTTTCAACCAATATACTTCAAAACAAAACACTTTTTTATGCCTCTGCGATGAAAAGTCGGGGGGCATATTGTTTTACCCTTGTCTGTCCGTCTGTTCGTTCGTTCGTTTGTTCGTCCGTCCATCTGTCCGTACGAATGAAAAACACAACTATTCATGTTTTTTAGAAAGTTTGCAAACAAATTCCAACTACTTCAAAGGAATCTAACTTACAATAAGTAGATGTGTACACACATATCCTATGGAATATTCAAAATGGCCGTGGTTGCCATGGAAACTGAAAAAAGGCGGGAAAATTCAAAGTGACACAAATTTGATAAAACTTTACAAGAAGGATGTCTAGCATCCATAGAAATGATTTTGGGTCTCAAATTTTTCAAAATGGCTGCCGTTGCTATGGAAACTGGAAAAAGGCGGGAAAATTCAAAGTGCCTAAAAATGGATGAAACTTTACAGGAAGATTTCATAGCACCCACAAAATTGATTTTCGGGCTTAGAACTTCCCTTTTATATATTTTGGAAAAAGGGAAGGCATGTCATTGTGTCCATACTTGTACTGTGTCAACACATGTTTTAATTTGCACTTGCCATATTGATTCAGGGTTCAATGAGCGGGGGCATAATTGGTTGCCATTCGGCGACAGCTCTAGTTTATCCCCTGTTTTCCAAGGTGGCCACCAGAACAGTTATATTTTGATTTAGATTTGATGTTGGTTGACAGAATAACCAAAGGCAAAAAAAAAACCAAACAAAAATCGAATAAAAAAAAAAAAATGTGAGGGTTGGAGAATTATGTTACTAATATAAAATTTTGGAGACCATCCATATTTGCCATGGAGATATTAGGATCAATTTGTCTGGCCATACTAGTACAATACAATTCTCATATTGTACTTTGCATGTCTTATGGATGCAAATGTAGGATGTGCGTTGTACACAAAATCCGTTACCACTCTGATAAAAAATGGATTTTATGATACTGATATTTGGACAAGGTAGAATAACACAAAGGTATAATAGTTGAAAAAAAAAATACGTTTGTTAAAATAATGATAGTATATTGGTATCATCTTTTGCTTTATTATTATGTCACTGTAATATCATAAATCGGTACCGATTGCATAATCTTAGAACAATATGGAATGATTTTTTTCGATTCCGTAAGATGTTTCATGACAGTAGGTGGCACCATGGATGACTTGGTGACATTAAAATTTTATTGAATTTTTTTGTTTGATTTTTATCTTATTTCAATACTTATTTCTCAGCTATTTTTAACTTGGATTTTAATTGCAAATTTATAGCTTGTTTATTAGGTTGCCATACAGAGTTTGGCTTTAATGAGCCCTTTAATGACGTGTATTGAGCTGGCAAATACATGCTAATTCTAAGATATATTACTTCTGTTGCAGGTCAATGCAGAAACACCTAGAAGTTTATATTTTGGTTCTGAAAGGTAAAGTCATGTAATCGCTTAAGGTAGCACAACAGTCTTCTGCAGGAAGTTGTCAGTCCCTTACTTTGTATGCATATAACTTTGTTATTAGTTAAGATGCAACGACAAATGAGGTATCAGATGAAAGGAAAATGAATACATTTACTCTTAATGATCATTTCAAAAGTATTCCTTTTAAGTATCAATATCTTAATTTCCATATTTGGCAAAAATTTGAGTTTTTGGGGTAATATTTTTAAAACGAAAATTACGTTTACATCTTTACAGGTAGCTTTATTCTGTTTTCCTTATCTGAAAGATCCATTAACATGCTACAAAACCGTGTCTCAGAATTTTGATACAAGGCCTTGTTAAAAATTAAATTAATTTTAAATTTTGAAAAAGCAAAATTTTTTCAAGTTAAAATTTAAATTTCTTTAATTTTCAAACCAGACCCTATATGAAAAAAACGAGACACGGTTTTGTTGCTTTTTAAAGGTTCTTTCAGATAAATGAAACAGAATTCAACTATCTGTTAAGGTAAAAATTTTATTTTAGTTTTAAGAATTTTATCTCAGAAGCACAAATTTTTGCCTTATATGGAAATTTACATATTAATACTTAAAAGGAATTCTTTTGAAATGAGCGTTACGTGTCAGTTTAATCATTTTCCTTTCATTTGATACCTCATTTGTCATTGTATCTTAACTAATAACAAAGTTATAGGCATACAAAGTAAGGGGCTGACAATTTCCTGCAGTAGACTGTTGTGCTACCTTAATTCAATCCTAGATAAGCTGTTATTATAATGATATTCGGTAACTGATTAATCAAGTAAAAATTAATTGAAAATATAGCATATGATATCTGGTGGTCTTAAAAATTAAATGCATTGTTGGTAAGCAAACCAATAAAATAATTTCTATCTCGTGTGGCTAATGCCAGGAAGATGGCCATCACTAATCGGCTTATGCCGGCATAAACTTTTCATTCAAAGATATTCTCCTCTGAAACTAATGGGCCAATTGGAACCAAACTTTGCCACAAGAGTCCTTGGGTGGTCCCTCACAAAAAAGGCGTTTTCCAGGTTTGCGCTATATCCAAGATGGCCACCAGCGGGAAATATAGTTTTAACATTAGACCCTATGGAAAATCATTTTCAAAGAACTTCTCCTCTGGAACTGCTGAGCCATTTTGAACCAAAATTAGCCATAATAGTCCTTGGATGGTCCCTTGCAAAAAAGGTGCTATTCAGGTTCACTCTATATTCAACATGGCCGCCAGCAGGAAACGGTTTTAACATTGGACCCTATGGGTAAACACTTTCAAAGATCTTCTCTGAAACTACTTAACTTATTAGAACCAAACTTGGCAACAGTAGTCCTTGGGTAGTCCCTTGCAAAAAGGTGTTTTTCAAGTTCACGCTATATCCAATATGGCCTCCAACGGGAACATAGTTTTAACATTGGACCCTATTGGAAAACACAAAGATCAAATCTGAAACTACTGAGCCAATTGGAACCAAACTTGGCCAGGATAGTCTTTGGATGGTCCTTTGGAAAAAAGATAATTTTCAGGTCCATGCTATATCGAAAATGGCAGCCAGCGGGAAACATTGTTTTAACATTGGACCCTATGGGAGATCACATTCAAAGATCTTTTTCTCTGAAACTACTTAGCCAATCGCAACCAAACTTGGCCACAATATAGTCCTTGGAAGGTCCCCTGCATAAAGATGGTTTTATAGGTTGGCGCTATATCAAACATGGCCACCAGCAGGGAACATAGTTTTAACAGTGGGCCCTATGGGAAAACTTATTCAAAGATCTTCTCTTCTGAAACTATTGGGCCATTTTGAACCAAAATTGGGCACAATATTCCCTGGGTGGTCCCTTATAAAAAAGTATTTTTCAGGTCTGTGCTATATCCAAGATGGCCACCAGCGGGAAACATAGTTTTAACATGGTACCCTATGGGAAAACATATTCAAAGATCTTCTTCACTGAGACTACTTAAACAGTTGGGACCAAACATGGCGACAATAGTCCTTGGGTGGTCCCTTGCAAAAAAAGTGTTTTTCATATCTGTGCTATATCCAAGATGGCCACCAGCTGAAACATAGTTTCACAGTTGGACCCATGGGAAAAAAAGCATTCAAAGATTTTCTTCTCTGAAACTACCGACCTAATTGGAACCAAACATCACCACAATAGTCCTTGGGTGGTCCCTTGCAAGAAGGATGTTTTTCTGTTCGGCTATATCAAAGATGACCACCAGCAGTTAACATAGTTTAACATTGGACCCTATGGGAAATTCTCTCCTTGAACTAGTTGAGCATATTGGAACTCTAGTTAAACTATGGGCTCTTTAACATAAAATGTTTATGTTAATCAAGGGTCAGGTGAGCAATACAAGCTCTTGAGTGGCTCTTGTGTTGGTGTGTGGTGTATAAAAAAACTTGATGTCAGTGATTGAAAATTTATGGAGGTCGGTAGGGGCCAGTCTCAATGTGAAAAAGACTATTTTGCTCCAATTTATGTTGTGGCAAAACCAAAATGCAAAGTTCAAAACACCACCTTAAAGCTCCCAGCACTGCCTAAATTGATCAATTTTCAAATGATTCTTACTTCACCTGACCCAGACTTGGCGTCCATCATCCGCTGTCTGTCCATTCGTCAACCTGTATTTGTCCGTCCATCTGTATGACAATCAACAATCTTTTCTGCAAATTTCAGGTTTGTGACATGACTACTTCCTGTTTGATGATACTTTAATTTTAATCTATATCTCTAGATTCCTTATAAATTACCTTTTTGTCAGTGTGCCCATGATTTTGACAAGCTGAGGTACCATTTCTGAGATATAAACAGTACAAAAGGGCTAATGCATGTAAAATAAATGAACTTTAAAATTATGATTTGGAAAACAAGAAATCGTGTGTCCAACAAAATACTTAACCTTGCAATATCTAAATTTTTGTAAATTTCATTGAAAACTAAGGAGTATCTCCCTCACGCAAAGCTCTGTCCTTGGCTGATTTTGGCGTGACATTTGGATCATATTTGGTATTTGTTCTCTGTCAGTTTCTTAATATATTTGATTTAATGGTCTTCCAAACGTTTAGATTTTATCTGCACTGAAGAGACATAAGTTGTCGAAATGCGCATATGCAGAAAATAAATTCGCAGTAACTTCGGTATTTAGTTATTTATCAACTTAACGCATTAAGTTGCCATACAGACTTTGAATCTACACTTAATATTTCAATTTTTCTTTTGCCTGGTGTTTCAGGATGATATTGCATGGCCTTTAGGTTTTTTCCTTTTCTTTAGAGAGACTACAATTATCAGAAAAAACAACAACAAAAAAACAACGACAGACTGAAGTTAAAAGAAAATAATGAACAAATAAGGTTCAGGCCATGGCATGTAAAAAGGGGGACCTTGTCACCACAAATTCCTCACATTTTCTGTTGCAACGCATGATTGTAGCTTAAAAGCACCATTTGTGTATTTTATTGGATCTTGCATACAAAAAATCGTTTGTGTCATCAAAATAGTACAACTAAATTAACTATCCAATTAACTATTTTTATTGCAATGTCCCAAAAATGGTCCATATTGCATTATATAATATGTAGAACTAACAGTCCATACAATGATATTTAAAATTGCCTTTATGGTGTAACTAAATGCACTTCTGGCGTATTATGTAAATCACTATAAAAAGCTTTGTGAAACTCAATATAAAGTTTAATGCCCTTTCTAAAAAAAATCTGTAAATGGGCCCATTTGTGCAAGACAATGTATTATTATAATATTATATCATATTTATTGGTGCAAATGTTGAAAAGAAAGCAATAAAAAGAGGGTCTCTAGGATTCGATCTGGATTGAGGGTCTTTGTAAACAGTAATTTATAAATTGAGGATGTGTTAATTGCCAGCTCATTGGAGTTTTTGATAACTCAAAGCTAACCTTAATAGGTATTAAAATGAGGGTCTGTAGGATTGGATTTGGATTGAAGATTTGAAAGATTGGTTTTGGATTGAGGGTCTGTAGGATTTGATTTGGATTATCGGTTTAAAATTGTAGGATTGGATTTGAATTGAGGGTTTCTTCAGTTAAATTTTGATGAAGGGTCTGTAGGATTGGATTTGGATTATCAGTTTGTAGAATTTTAGGATTGGATTTGGATTGAGGGTCTCTACAGTTAAATTTTTGATAGAGGGTCTGTAGGATTTTAGTCTCTACAGTTGGATTTGGATCTAGGGTTGATCTGTACATTGAGAAGCCTTGGTTGGTTATCTCCCACTACCAAGTTAGTTTTGTATGGTTCAAAGTGGAGATAATTTTAATTAGCATATCAAAATCCTCTTTTGATATTTAAATTAAAATTTTCTCAACTTTAACTATATATAACTAACTTGGTACAGGGAGATAACCGACTGAGGTTTCTCATTAGATTGGGATAAATTGGATTTGGTATGAGGTTCTGTTGGATTGGATTTGGATAAGGGGTCTTTCCAGACACAAACCTTGCACAGTGGCATGTCGTCCTCTTGTTTGATATTATTTATTAGAAGATGTTTGAAGTCTGTCTTCTTGTTCAAGTTTGTTCTCCATGTTCAGTCTTTGAATATTTGAAATGTATATATTTAACCAAATGCTATTTATTAATTTTTAGTGTGTCCTTTTCTCAATGTTCTGTTGCTATATGCTTAAATAAAAATTTAACCAAATGTTATCAATTTATTTTTTGGGGCCTTTGAAAGCTTGCCTTCTGGTACAAGTTTATTCTCATTGTATACATGATTTGTTGTTGTAAATTTACATGAAGATTTAACCAAATGTTATTAAATTTAATTAATTTCTTGGCTAGGTACCACCTTTGAAAGCTTGCCTTCTTTAACAAGTTTGCTTTTGTGTATAAATATGCATTGTTGTTGTATGCCTAAAATCTTCAAATTAAGCCAAATGTCCCGATATTACCAGTTGATTTTTAGGGAACCTTTGAAAACTTGCCTTCTGGTACAATTTTGCACTGGTGTATAAATATGCTCTGTTGTTGTGTGTTTAAATCTTCAGATTTACCCAAATGTTACGATATTTATTTTTAAGGGACCTGTGAAAATTTGTTTTCTGGTAGACCGTACAAAGGGCAAGGTGCAAACAGGGACTGATTTGGCCCTTATGTGAATTTTTAAGATGCACCTTAAGATTTTCTTCTATGTTTACTGGAAAGTTCCACTGAAGGAAAAAATAAAAAAATTAAGAGCCCATGATGTCACAATATGTTCAGTTCTGATGTGATGTTTAAGCTACTTTTGTGCGTCTTCATAGAAAAACAAGGAATTATGCATATTTTCGAATGGTTTTCCTAATCGGAATATAGATCACATTCAAGAACCAATTAGATATTTTACCAACTTGTTAGTACTAATATGTTGGACCTTCCATATAAATATTTTTATACGGCCGCAAAAAAATTTTTGAGGTCGTATATTGCTATGATACTGGCGGCGTCGTCGTGGCGGCGTCTGTAGACTCTTCGTTTCCGTGCGATAACTTCAGTTCTAGTTGATCAATCCTTATGAAATTTTAACATAATGTTGCTTGTCACAAAAGGAAGGTTGGGATTGGTTTTGGGTATTGTGGCCCCGCCCGTTTTTTTTAAAAAGGGCCAAATTAGGTGTTTTCATATATTGGGCTGTAGAATATTTATTATTTATCGGATTTTGATGGGGTTTCTTTCAGTGTGATCGTTAGGAAATTTGGAATCGGAAGTATGTCAACGGATTTTATGTCACATGTACCTTTAATGAGATAAATGGGTCCCAAATGGGGGAAATCTCAAAAATCTATTTTTTTTCATTTCTTGTCCGATTTTGATGCAGTTTTTTTCATTAGATTCCTTATGAAAAATTAATATGGCGTTCAACTTATATATTTTTGGTAACTTGTTTCCTTTCCAAGCTATGAGGGGCCGAACGGGGCCAAAATTGCAAATTTGCTGATTACCTGAAATTTTTATTTTTCATTGGATTTCGATGGGATTTTTTTCTTTGAATTCCTCTTGATATAAGCTTTCAGTAGTATGTAAACGGATTTTGCGTAGCTCTTACCGTTTCCGAGCTACAAGGGGTCAAAGGGGCCAAAATTGCAAATTTGCTGATTACCTGAAATTTTTATTTTTCATGGGATTTCGATGGGATATTTTTCTTTGAATTCCTCCTGATATAAGCTTTCAATAGTATGTCAACGGATTTTGCGTAGCTCTTACCGTTTCCGAGCTACAAGGGGTCAAAGGGGCCAAAATTGCAAATTTTTGAAATATGTGAAATCTTTATTTTCGATCGGATTTCGATGGGATTTTTTTCTTTGAATTCCTCTTGATATAAGCTTTCAGTAGTATGTCAACGGATTTTGCGTTGCTCTTACCGTTTCCGAGCTACAAGGGGTCAAAGGGGCTAAAATTGCAAATTTTCGAAATATGTGAAATCTTTATTTTTCATCGGATTTCAATAGGATGTTTTTTCTTTGGATTCCTCTTGATGTAAGCTTTCAGCAGTATGGCAGCGGATTTTGCGTTGCTCTTACCGTTTTCGAGCTACAAGGGGTCAAAGGGGCCAAAATTGCAACTGATTCAAGCTCTTTATTGTGTCCATTTAATTACTGTATCAAGCTCTTTACTGTGTCTTCATTCATTTGAATTGCACTCGTTCAAATTTCAGTATTCGACATGCTGGGGTCGTATCATGCTGCGCTCGGCGTAGCCCTTTATTGTGGTTCTATGTTTCCATTCAAGAAAAGGTAGTACAAATTTGTCATTTGTCAACAAAAAGTGCAATTTGTTCCTCCCTATACACTCAAATACTCAGTAACTGCACTTATATACTTGAGTAATATTACTATTTACTGTTAACCCATATCTATAAAACATTTCAACAAAAAATATTGTGAATTCAAGCAAACTTATTTTTTAAGGCCAAATAATTCCCTTACTCCTTTACAAACTTATTTTTTAAGGCCAAATAATTCCCTTACTCCTTTACACTGGTGTTTCAATATGCATGGTTGCTGTATGCTTAAAGTCTTCAGATTTAACCAAATATTACCATATTGTCTCAAATCATTCTTCATTAAACATTTAACAATTGTCTGAAAAAAAAACTCTCAAGATCTTATAATTGTTATTGATTGGATAATAACCTACATATATATATATTTATATCTATATTGTTTCAATTTATACCTGTGTTCTTTATGTCTGATATTCAGGCTTGTTTTTTTCCAGGTTCTCTCGGACTAGAACCATGAGGGGAGCTTCACCTATGACTTCAAGTTTGTAAGTACAAAACATATTATTTCAAATCAGATTTATTTGCAATTGCAGGCATTTTATATTGATGTCATCGTAAACTTTTTTAAATGAATAAAAGAGATATTTCATAAACTCAAATTTTGAGCCCACCTGGCTATGCCAGGGTGAGCTTTTGCCATCACTTGACATCCGTCATCTGTTTGTCCGTCGTAAACTCTTCATTCAAAAATCTTCTCCTCTAAAACCAGTGGGCCAATTGGAATCAAATTTGGTCATATTAGTCCTTGGGTGGTCCCCTTTAAAAATTGTATCTGGCAGATCCATACCTCATCCAAGATGGCTGCCATCATCCAACATAGTTTGAAGATTGGACCCAATGGGAGCCAGCAGGGAACACAGTTTGAACATTGGACCCTATGGGATAACACATTCAAAGATCTTCTTCTCAGAAACTACTAGTCCAATTAGAACCAAACTTAGTCACAATGGTCCTTAGATGGTTCCTTCCAGAAAAGGTATCTGACAGGTCATTGCCTCATCCAAGATGGCTGCCAGCGGGAAACGGTTTTAACATTGGAGCTTATGGGAAAGCGCATTCAAATATTTTCTTCTCAGAAACTACTAGTCCAATTAGTACAAAACATAGTCACAATGGTCCTTAGATGATCCCTTCCAAAAAATGTATCCTACAGGTCCATACCTCATCCAAGATGGCTGCCAGCAGGGAACATACTTTTAACATTGGACCCTTTGGGAAAAACACATTCAAATATCTTCTTCTCAGAAACTACCAGTCCAATTATAACCAAACTTAGTCACAATGGTTCTTAGATGGTCCCTTCCAAAAAAAGTAATCTGGAAGGTATGTAACTCATCCAAGATGGCTGCCAGCATGGAACATAGTTTTATCATTGGACCTTATGGAATCCATAAGACATTCAAAGATCTTTTCATACACTTCCAGTCCAGTTAGATCCAAACTTAGTCACAATTTTCCTTAGATGGTCCCCTCCAAAAAAAGGTATCCAGCAGGTCTATCTCTTCCAAGCTGGCTGCCAGCGGGGAACATAGTTTTTACATTGCACCATATAGAAAAGACATTTCAAAAACAACCATTCCAATTAGAACCATTCTTAGTCACAGTGGTCCTGAAATGGTTCCCTCGAAAAAAGATATCCAGCAGGTTTGTACCTGGTCCAAATGGCCTGCAGAGGCCATGAAATTACCAGTCTAATTGTCCTCCGAAGCAACGCGACGGAAGGACATAGTAATGGTCTCTGTCCGTTTGTCACGTTTTTAGCTCACCTGGCCTAAAAGGCCATGTGAGCTATTGCCATCACTATGCGTCCGTCATCCGTCCTTCCGTCAACAATTTCAAACATCTTCTCCTCTGAAACCTTATTATTAAAGCCAAATTAAACCAAACTTGGCCTGAATCATCATCAGGGTATGGCTTCTCAAACTGATGTTCAGTTTGTCAATCTGTCGGGCCGCCATTGCTAAAAATAGAAATAGGGGTAAAATTGCAGTTTTTGGCAAATAACTCGAAAACCGTTACAGATATCAAAAATCTGACATGGGTTAAAAGGATCAGCATGATCAGATCTATCCACTGTGCAATTTTTAAGAAAATATGAAAACCCATCCGTTAAAAATCTGACATGCAATAAAAATAATCAGCATGATGAGATCCATCCACTGTGCAATTTTGAAGAAAATCTGAAAACCCATCTCGGAGTTATAGCCCTTTTTCCGTTAAATTTTCAAAATTTTTGCATTTTTTATTTTTTATTTCAAAAAGTGTAACAGACAGAGGTCAAGTGTAAATTGCAAAAATGTTCAGCATATCAAGATCAATCCACCCTGAAATGTTGAAGAAAATCCATAAACCCTTGTAGGAGTTATTGCCCTTTTTTCACCGAATTTTAAAAATTTTCCTATTTTTCATCTTTATTTCCAAAACTATAGAAGATTAAGGTTAAGTGTAAATTGATGAAATGTTTGCCATGCAGTGGCGACTTCAAAACTGATGTTGAAAATTGTTCCTTAACCGCCATTTTCAAAATGGCCACCAAAAAAGGCGGGAAAATTCAACATTGTCCGATTTCAATGAAATTCTGTTTCCAAATAGATATTGATGTGACTTCAAAACCAGTGTTGAAAATTGTTCGTTGACCACCCTTTTTCAAAATGGCCGCCAAAAAAGGCGGGAATATTTCAATGAAATTTGGTTTCCAAATAGATATTGCTGTTGCGACTTCAAAACTGGTGTTGAAAATTGTTCGTTGACCGCCCTTTTTCAAAATGGCCGCCAAAAAAAGGCGGGAAAATTCAACGTTGTCCGATTTCAATGAAATTTGGTTTCCAAATAGATATTGCTGTTGCGACTTCAGACTTCAAAACCGGTGTTGAAAATTGTTCGTTGACTGCCATTTTCAAAATGGCCGCCAAAAAAGGCGGGAAAATTCAACATTGTC